>APFE030734049.1:0-13746 GCA_000404065.3 Pinus taeda
ATGCCACCTATCCTGGAAAGGGTGTAGGGAATGTTACCCCTCAATTGAATGAGGGTAACTCTATTCATTTACAAGAATCTCTTTTATGTACCTAATCGCAAGAAGAACCTGGTGTCCATCTCGAAAATGGAAGTCAAAGGTTTCAGAGTGGCATTCATCGATGGAAAGGTACGTGTTAAAAAATAGAATTTTCAAAGATGCTTTTTCTCATGGGTTCAGGGTTGGCAATTTGTATCAAGTTGTAGGATGGTCCATTGGGGATCATGTCAATTGACATATTGCATCTATAATGCCGGAGGTCTACCTATGGGGCCCTACCCGATGTGAGTCAGATGGTGATAGGGATGCCTGAATTCAAAAAGAGCATGAAAGTACATGTCTGAGATGTATCGAAGGAAAATCTTACAAGGAGACCATTCCCCTCATGTAGCAGGTCCACAGGTTTGGAACAACCCGAGGGGTTTGAGATTGATGATCAGGTATCTCACGTATGGAGGTGGAAGAAAGTCCTCTATGGCTTGAAGCAAAACTCTCCGGGCGTAGTATGAGAGGATTGATAGCTGTCTGATGAAGTTGAGATTCACTAGGAGTGAAACCGATCCAAACCATTACCCAAAGATTGTGGATGATAGACCTCTCATACCGGCACCTTATGAGGACGACCTATTTTTGACAGGTGGAGACCCTCTCATTTGCAGAAGTAAGAGGGAGTTGGATTCTGGATGTGGAATGATAAACTACAAGCGTGTGACTACCTCGAGGATCTTAACTTTCAAAAGTTATATGGTAGTGATGTTGGACCAGATTTGGGAAATGCCTCTGAGTTTTATAAACTCATTCGCGTGATGTTCTTGGTGAACTTCTGTCCGGACATATGTTTTGCAGTTAGCATGGTGAGCTCATATTTGGTTGAGCCTTACTGGGTTGATGCCAAGAATCTTCTGAGATATCTTCGGGGCACAATCTCTTATTGATTGAGATACACTGCCGAAAATATGAAACTGCATGATTATTCGAATGGTGACTAGGCAGGCAGTGTGGAGGATCACTAGAGCACTTCTCAGTGCTGGTTCTCTTTGGATTCTGCTTCGATATAAAGGATGATTAGTTCTCCTGTGGGCCGGGATGATTAGTTCTCCTGTGGCAATTGTGGAATAGGATGATTAGTTCTCCCGTGGCAACTGTGGAACAAGATGATTAGTTCTCCTATGGGCCGGGATGATTAGTTATCCCGTGGCAACTGTGGAACATGATGATTACTTCTCCTGTGGGTTGGGATGATTAGTTCTCTCGTGGCAACTGTGAAACAGGATGATTAGTTCTCCTGTGGGCCGGGATGATTAGTTCTCTCGTGGCGACTGTGGGGCAGGATGATTCGTTCTCCTGTGGACAGGATGATTAGTTCTCCTGTCGAGGCATCTTACCCATGCAGTCTGGGACTCATGGGAAGTACCTCTCATCTGATCAATGAGTAGGGAAATGGGGTTAGGGACCATAGTAGTACTATCGATGGACGCATCGATGTATCTACCGTACTCCCTATGCTAGGATAACCTCCATTGATCTGGGATCAATGAAACTGATCTAGGATCAATATGAGTGGTTTGAGACACTCTCTTGTGATATTGATCTTAGATCAATAAAACTGACTTCGGGCCAGTAAGAGTGATGTGACACACTCTTCAGATGAAACTGACTTTGGGTCAGTAGAGAATGGTATGAGACATTCTCGATGAATTCTTCTTCTTCATGGTTCAGCAGAGCAGAGCAGAGCAAAGCAGAGCTCAACAGAGCAGAGCAGTGCAGGGCACTGATGGCAGAGATAGTACAGTTGGCATAAGGATCAATGAATGGAGTTCTCCCTAGTTGAGAGGGAGTGTTAAAATTGGAAAATAGGGCCAAACTCCATGTGGGTCATCTTATAAATTGAAGCTGATATTTTTCTTGGATCCCTCTCATCGAGAGGTGTAGGATTGATCTAAAGATCATCCGATTCCGATAAGTATTCATGGAGATATGAATTTATTTGTGTTATTGGACAATTTATCAAGGTTGGCCAACAACTAAATAAACTCCACTTGTGCCCAACGTTTTAGTATAAATAGAGTTGGACTTCAAGTCATTTCAACACACTTGGGATCTCTTCCTCTTTACTTGTCTTTGGGTTTTAGTAGGAGGAGAGATCCTAAGGGATAACACTGCCCTAATCTAGAGGGCAAAAGCCAAAACTGCCGGGAATAACTAGAATTGTCGGAATTGTCAGGAACTGCCGGAAACTGATGGAACTGCTGGGAACTGACAGAACAACTGGAACAATTGAAATTGTCGGAACTGTTGGGAACTACAGGGAACTGCCGAGAACAACCGGGACTGTTGGGAACTGTCGGAACTGCCAGGAACAGTTGGAAGTTCGGAATTGCCGGAACTGCTAGGAACTGCCGGAACTACGGGAACTGCTAGAATTGCTGAGAACTATCAGAGCATTTGTCTCCGAAGGAGAGCAATGTGCAAGGGACAACTAACTAACATTGGGACAGTTGTATGGTACTTAGCAGCAAATACACCAAGCATGCAATGTTACAGCTAGCATGCAAGGGACAGCTAGCATGCAACAAGCATGCCAAGGACAACAAGCATGCCAAGAACAACAAGCAAGCAAAGTGCAGCCAAGGCATAGGTCAGTACAACAACAAGGTGTAGCAATGGCACATAATGCAGTACAGTGATGGGTACAGTCATGATAGATGAAGTGTGATGAAATGCAGCATAGTGATGATGGGTGCAAGATGGTGCAGCGCGGTGAGGTGCAACATGATGACGAAATGCAGCACAATGATAGGTGAAGGAGTCACCTTGGAGAATTAGTTGAAGCGGCATGTCTTCAACTGATCTCATGTATCATCTTCTTAGAGATGATCTCTTCTCTTATCTAGATAAGTCAAATTGTTGACTTTTGTTGTAAACGTACTGTCTCTCTCTCTCTGCTGAATTATTGAAGAACATATAAGAAGAATTGATCAAGGGTTCCCCACATTGGGGTTTGTCCTTGGCTAGCACCACATCTTGTGTCCTCTTGTCTTGGCTTGTCTTCTGCGATTTATGTTTATGTTCTATTTGTAGTTTACTTTAATGCCGATGTGATTGCTAATTTGGAAAAGATATTGAGCTAACTGTGAAAATTGAAATAGATTGCTTTAAGCATAAAACATACCTAAAATTAACAATAACAAAATATTTACCTAAAATGTCCAACTTAGAGCTTTGACCAAGGTGTGGATAAACTAAAAGAGAAAAGCATAAAACGTAAAACATCAAGCTAAAAATGAAAAAGCCAAAATGATAAAAGCCAACCCCATATTATCATTAATCAGCGAAGCGGCAATACTTCAAAATGCTGCTCTTCTTTTCCTATTGGTTGATTTGGGACCATAAAATGTCCATCTGAGATACAGGTAACAAATGTCCATCACAGATGAAATCATAAAAGTAGCAAATGAATATTCATTTTGGTGTGCAGGTTAACAATGTAGCTACCATAGACTGGGAAGTGTGCTGACATCATTCTAAAACGTAAATTATTTTGTTCTTTCCTAATTCTTGTCGGTCACATAATTACAGAATGGTGATTATTCTGCATTTATGGTTCTAGCATCCGTGTGCATGTATAGAAATGGCACACATTATGTATGTATTTGAGCTTCCCTCCATTCCTTTATGTGCCTTTTCTCCTTATTTTGTATTTTCAGTTTTTACGATGGGTCCATCTGGGATCAAAAGTTCCTCATGGAGCATGAAATGCTCATTTTAAGCTTATTTCCCAAGGAATGTCCCAGCCATGTTTTGGGCATTTCCCAGTCATTCCTTGGTGCTTCAATTTTGGAAATGTTTCCAGCCAGGATATGGTTGAAGGGGAGGGGGTATTTCTGGTTTTCTCTCCTTATATTGTATTTTCAGTTTTTATGATGGGGGCCCTCTGGGACCCAAAGTTCCTCATGGACCATGAAATGGTCATTCTAAGCCTATTTGCCAAGGAATGTCCCAGCCATGCTTTTGCGCATTTCCCAGGCATTCCTTGGTGCTTCAATTTTGGAAATGTTTCCAGCCAGGATATGCTTGGAGGGGAGGGTGTGTTTCCAGCAATCTAGCCATATTTTTGTTCATTCACGTAGTTAAGTATCTAAAATATGATTGTTTATGTCCATAGGCATGGATTCAAGATTGACTTGTTAAGTTTCAATTAGAAATAGGGTAAGCCTGTGTGTGCATTTGTGCATCTCCTAGGAAATTTAATTATTCCTGATGTATTTGAATTTGCTTAAATAACAGGGGTGACAGATCATATAAACCCAATCCTCGACTAGCAAGAGCCCTTGATGTACTTTTCATCTTGCATGCGGAGCATGAAATGAACTGTTCAACAGCTGCTGCACGACACCTTGCTTCCAGGTCTGATTTTATAATTTGTATGTTACATATCTGCTTGAGATTGTCAAGATGATATTATTTGCTTAATTTATTTTTCAGTTTTTGAAAATAAGCTTGGAGAATATATAACTAGCACTGAATCAGATGCTATTGTCAATATGTTGTTTGTGTGCACCAATCTTATATGCAATTTGTAGTTTCTTTGTCTGTTAAGTTACAGTTCAAACATCAAACTACATTTACTTGGTCATGTGGATTGTTTCTTTGCAAGGCATAATGCTCCAATTTTTTTGGGACATGTTACAAGCACACCAGTTTTCTAGAAAGCTCATATCAGACAAGGTGAAAAAAATTCGCAATTTTATATCTCACTTTTTGTGTTGTTCTTTGCAGTGGTGTTGATGTCTATACTGCTCTTGCTGGGGCGACTGGTGCTTTGTATGGTCCTTTGCATGGAGGGGCAAATGAGGTATAGCTAGGTTGCTCTAGTCATGCAAATTGTGCATGATTTATGTTCTATGCCAACTAATATTTTTATGCAATACAGGCGGTTCTCAGAATGCTTAATGAAATTGGCACAATTGATAACATTCCAGAGTTCATTGAGGGTGTGAAAAACAGGTTGGTTCGTGGAATTCGCTTTGGCTTGTATCATATTATTCTAAGTAAAATCTATTTATATAAGAATGATTTTCGAAATTGATTTGATTATTTCATTGGTTTAGGAAGAGAAAAATGTCTGGTTTCGGTCATCGAGTATACAAGAATTATGATCCACGTGCTAAGGTAATAGATTTGTCTTATTCATTTTTTTCATTCCACTAATAGAGCTTTTCTAATATTTCATCTTTGTGTGAACATGCTTTCAGTTTATCCCCAATTCATTTTGGTCTGAACAATGTTTCCATTACAGGTTATTCGCAATTTAGCAGAAGAAGTGTTCTCTATTGTTGGACGTGATCCTTTGATTGAGGTTTGTATTCAGTGCCAGATTTTTCTTACATTAATGCCTTCTGTTTAACTTTTTTTTCTATTTTATTATTGAAGAGTGATGGATTCTCTGTTTTTCTTTTTTCTGATAGTGGTATTTATAGTAAAGTCATTAAAGCACACATCACTTTTGAAAAATGGATACAGATAAATAAGAGATGAGGAATATTATATATTACTATATTGGTATTGCTACCTCCCAGACCTACACTTTAAATGTTATGAAGTCCTTTAACCAAGTGCAACCCTCGGGGAACTTAAGAAGTTTGCTCATTGTTATCACAAACAACCCTTCCTCTCATTTTAGGCTGGTTCTTTTTGGACACAAGCCGGGAGACCATAGAAAAGATGGCTTTATGATATTTTTTGGTGATAAAGGGACAATGGATTACAAAGACTAGTGTCTATCCAATTGGGTGGGGGAGTCAAGATCAAAGAGCAAGAGCATTTGAATATTACGGAGAAATGTAATTAAGCCATTCACTGATGTGCCATAACTAGTCCAAAATAGATTTTCAGGTTATGCAAGAATAAGTGAGAGCTATACAAGATGCACTATCACAACATGAAATTACAATGATGAATAATGTACCACCAGTAAACAAAGCAGGAACAACCATAGTATGAAACCCGAGATGAACTAGACAAAGGAGGACATTCCTATTGAATGAACAACCAACAATACATCATTTTTTCAAATTTGATTTCACAACAAGATAGAGGACCAAAAAGGTCTCACCTAAATAGAGCTTTTAATATTTCAAGTTTACATTGAAGATTAGGGAGGGTTTAACAACCTTAATCCCAATACTTTCTTTTACGACTAACTTTCCTTTTTCGAAAGATTATTTTTGTATCAAATGCTTGGCAATTCCTGCAAAAGCCTTTTTCAACCATGAAAAGATAAGGAGATGGAAAACCTCACGCTAATCTTGTCTTCCTTCTAGTCCTCCCAAAGATATTCAACTAAGTGCATGGAGGAAAACTCCAAAACTTCCAACCTACATTCAGCAAGTGAATCTCTCTAGTTATAGATTTTCACCTTTCTACATCCTGTTACAACAAAATCTAACACCTAGTGCAAAAGATTATTTTTGTATCAAACGCTTGGCAATTCCTGCAAAAGCCTTGATGGAAAACCTCACTCTAATCTTGTCTTCCTTCTAGTCCTCCCAGAGATATTCAACTAAGTGCATGGAGGAAAACTCCCAATCTTCCAACCTACATTCAGCAAGTGAATCTCTCTAGTTATAGATTTTCACCCTTTCTACATCCTGTTACAACAAAATCTAACACCTAGTGCAAAGCCCCATCAGGTGACCTAAACAATGTGCAACTGTTAAAATTGGCAACTAGGGCCAAACTCCATATGGGTCATCTTATTTATGGCAGCTGATATTTTTCTTGGATCCCTTTCGTTGAGAGGTGTAGGATTGATCTAAAGATCATCCGATGCTGATAAGTATTCATGGAGATATGAATTTATTTGTGTTATGGGACAATTCGTCAAGGTCGGCCAGCAACCAAATTGCCCCCTCTCGTCCTCAACGTAGCACTATAAATAAAGGTGAATCTCAAGTCATTTTACACACCTCTTGTGATCTCTTCCTCTCCACTTGTCTTTGGGTTTTGGTGGGAGGAGGGATCTCAAGATGATACGCTGCCCTAGAAGAATCCCTAGACCCTAACGCTGTCATGGAGGAGACACAGTTTCTCATACGCTGTCAAGGAGAAGCCCTAGACGTAGAGCTGTAAAGGTTTTATAAGGAGACCTACGCTGCCCTAAACTACAGCCCATAAAGCCAGCCTTAACGCTGATATGGAGAAGCCACTTGATGCCCTAACACGCTGTCTAATAAGCAGCAAGAAGAGACGCTAAAATGCAGTCATGAACACAGCTAAATGGAGATCCACAAAAGCCCTAACCGCAGTCCTAGAACACAGCTCTAACACTGCCCTAAAATGCGGCCATGGTCACAGCAAGGATTGGGAAAACATATTATGCCCTAGCCGCAGCAAAAGAGACAGCGTGAGGACAGCGTGGAAGGCCTAATTAGAGGCCGAGTTGCTGTGGGGATGCGGGTTGGTTTGAGGGCTGTTTGAGGGTGCAAAGAGGCCCAAGAACATGGCTTTCTCAAAGGAACAAGGAGTTGGAGATTAGGCCGATTAAGGAGGCTCCTTGCAGGCCTACCTTGAAGGCAATTCAAGAGCACCGAGATGCTGGAGTAAAGACAGTTAGGGAACTTCTATTTGAGCTGCAGAGAGAGGCTACTACTGCGCGGGAAAGGAGGCTGTGTAGGAGCTGTGTGTAGGGCTGTTAGGCCAAGTATCTACAGGAGCCTAATCAAGGTTGTTTGGACAGCAATCAAGGTAAGGAGATCTGTTTTTGGGTGAGCTGTAGATCACAACTGAACTGTGGTGGGCAGCGGGTCGATCCGTTAGGACTGTTGCAGCAATCCTAACTCAAACCACTTACATTGGCATTGCTAAGTGCTAGGTTGCAGGCCATAGCACCATAGCAAGCAACCTTAGTATCTTAGGATGAATGTTGTGATGCATAGTACAATAGTTCTGTGAGACTCAGTGAAGGTGCAACATGAAGGACAACTGCAAGCTTGGTGACACATAGGGACAACTGCAACATGGGACAGCTGCAAGCATGAAGAATCATGGACATCAGCAGCATAGTAAAACACGGACAACATCAAGTACTATGGGAGAACAGTAAGCATGGTGCAACAGTGGCACTATGTACAACAGTGCTAAACACTAGGACAACAGCAACTTGAGGTCCAGCATTGTGATGATGGGTGTAGCATGGTGCAGCACGGTGAGGTGCAGCATGATGACGAGGTGCAACACTATGATAGGTGAAGCAGTCACCTTGGAGAATCAGTTGAAGCAGGAAGAATTGATCTCATGTATCATCATCCTAGGAGATGAACTATGCTCTTATCTAGATAAGTCAAAGTGTTGACTTCTGCTGTAAATGTACTATCTCTATCTCTCTCTCTCTTTGCTGAACTATTGAAGATCATATAAGGAAAATTGACAAAGGGTTTCCCCACATTGGGGTTTGTCCTTGGCTAGTGCCACATCTTGTGTCCTCTTGTCTTGGCTTGTCTTCTGCGATTTACATTTATGTTCTATCTGCAGTTTACTTTAATGCTGATGTGATTGCTAATCTAGAAAAGATATTAAGCTAACTATGAAAATTGAAATAAGTTGCTCTAGCATAGAACATACCTAAACTTAACAGCAACACTAGGGAGTGTTATCACTGTACACTCAACAACAACTATCCTAGTTTTAGTGATGGACACAATCCAACACAAGGTAGTGTTCCCTAGTAGGGCAGAGGGATCAAATAACTCAAGGATATTAAGCTAGGTGCCCCGTAAGGATCCTATAATGAAAATCCATATGATAAGGGTATATCAAATTAGGGTTTGAGGTGGATGAAGGAGTAAATTCCAGATTTGGGTTCAAGTTAGCTATGGTTCAATCTAAAGGCTATGGTTGACACAAGAGGCTCAAATTGGCTTCCTCAAATACAGTGCTGAAAATATTAGATTTTGCTGCAATAAACCCTAATTTAACATAAAACAAAAAGAAAAATGATTTTTTTTATAAGTTAGAAGATTACCACAAGAGAGATGTATTAGTGCCGTAACAAGCTAGAGCATATGGAGTCTAGGATTCAAACAATTCTAGGGTTTCCTTGGAGTGATAACTAGATCCATACAAAACTAGGGCAAATAAACTAACTTATCCTAGTGTTTTAGATTCTCAAATTTTCATTCCTCAAATACTTGGAAGAAGGGTTTAGCTTAAGAAGGGACAATGTAGCAAATACCAAGTAGACTAATCTAGCACATGAACATTCATCCCAAGAAACATGATACCAAGACAAAGCAAATAAACCAACTTACTTCACCATGCATCATCCAAGATCCACCATAAGCATCCATTAAAAGAGATCACATCACATCATGATTCCACCCATGAAAATTCGCTCAACTAGGCCTCCATAGCGCATAAGAGAGAAGCATACTAATTAAGAGATGAATGGTCTCAAGTTGTGACAATGATCCAAGGATATGAATCACTTTCCCTGTATATATGAGGGAAACCAAGCGATTTAGTCCTCAATTAGGCTAAAATCCCTAAAAAAATTACTAAATCCATGATACAAGGTGGATAGGTCATCAAGTAAACCCCCAAAGGTAGCCTCGAAAATGAATTAACATGAAAAATAGCCTCAAAGAAGTCGTGTGAGTAAAAGTTTCCTCCAAGGGTGATGTCATCATCAAAAGGCATATGTCTCTCCACGAAAAGGTGCAATGAATCGCTCAAGGGGTGTATCTCATCCCGTAAACATATGCCTTTCTTCCCAAAAGTAGTGCCTTATCACCAAAGGAGCTCTTTGATGCCTTACGTGACCCTCCCACCGCTCACATCATCATCAAATAGAATGGCAAGGTAATGTCACCAAGCTAGGGCATGACATCATCAAGGTAGAAGGTGCAATCTCCCCTCCAAAAGTGCCCCAAGTCATCATCATCAATTGTCATCAAGAGAAGAGTAACATCCATAAAAGAGGTACAATGACAACCTAGGGACATATTCTCATCTCAATGGTACACAACCATAAAAAAGATACAATGGCAACCTAGGGACATCTTGTCATCTCAATGGTACACTTGCTTCCAAGCCAATGTCCTAACCCAAAACACTGGTGTCCAAGGCCTTGAAGCTGGATGGGGGTCCCAACTATTGAAAATGTTAGCGAGAAAGGGTTCCTTGATTTGTGCCTTAATCAAAGCAACCACAACGAGTTTCTCCTTGAGCATGCACGAGTTCCTATGAGTTAGGAGCTAATTCCTAAAAAGTAGGACGAGTTCTTAAAATTTAGGAAGTGTTCATGACGCAGTTAACTAATGTGTCAAAGTGGAAGGCCGAGTTATCAGTCTTCTAGTGCGAGTTAATTGAGGAAAAGAACTTGTGGTTGAGTCTCAAGAGATAGGACAAGTTGCATGAGTAGTTAACTCATGCTAACTCAAGCAATCATGAAAGCAAACTTCTTAATTAGAAACTCACCAAACTTGGCCATTCAGATTGCTTTAAAAGGGGAACGAAGGCACATTGTTACTCATTGTTTTGTGAGCACAGGTTGGTGAGACAAAGCAATAGGAGTATGCACAAGGTTGTGTGTGAGCTTATGAGGAAGAGTGTGCAAGAGAAACTTGTGCACAAAATTATTATGAGGAAGAGTGTGGAAGAGAAACTTGTGCACAAAATTATTGTGAGGAAGAGTTCCCTTGGGTAGTGCACATAGAAATAGGAGGAAATTCCTATTTAATATGAGCACCTATTGCGCAAGGATTTAGGGAGCATATCAGGCTACAACAAGCATATTTTTCAAGCCTAGGCAAGGAAAGGAGAAGGGTGTATTCTCTATTAAAAACAAAGTTGTATTGTAAGGGATCATTCCTCAGTTTTTATCAATAATATTCTCAACATGCAGAGCATTTTCCTAGTTGGGTTCCCTAGAATTTTTGTCTTGAATTGTGTTTATTTTTGTTCCTATTCTACTGCAAAGTTTAGTAGAGAAATTTTGTGTTTATATGAGAAGAAATTATATTTCAGATTGCTCATATTAGCAGATCAGAAGGTCGTGGATTTCCTACATGGTATTAGATCCCTTGGAATAGATTTAAGAACAACACCAGTGCAAATATTCAAGAAGAAGGACTTATGAGTTAGGAGAGCCGCAAACCTCTATAGGAGTCTGTCGAAAGGGAGAAAAACGAGTTTTCTTGAGCGTTCTCTCTGTGTTGGAGCAGGCCTAGTAAGAGGAACTCGCTAGCAGATTTAATAGCAGTTTATGCATGTTCTAAGAGGTAATTCTCTGTGAAAGAGGCTGCAGTACCTTTGTTTTGTTTAGGAAGGGCCGAGCTCATTAGGAGCAGATTTGGGCATGGTTTTTGTCTTGGAGCAGACCTAAGTCAAGGGCAGAAACACCTAAAGGAACTACGCAAGAGGCAAGGCCTCTAAGAAGGGAATTACACAGGGATAGAAGGGAAATTCGACCAAGTAGGAGCATGCCTGTAGTGCCACAGGGTGCCCTAATCAGAGGACTGAAATCTAGAAAGAAGTGCACAGGTTGAAGAGGTTCAGACAACAAAAAGAATGATACTTTCTGAGGTATGTATGTCCTTGTGTAGTTGATGTTTTTGCTGTGTTTGAGTCTGTTTTTGTCTTGGAGCAGACCTAAGTCAAGGGCAGAAACACCTAAAGGAACTACGCAAGAGGCAATGCCTCTAAGAAGGGAATTACACAGGGATAGAAGGGAAATTAAACCAAGTAGGAGCATGCCTGTAGTGCCACAGGGTGCCCTAACTAGAGGACCGAAATCTAGAAAGAAGTGCATAGGTTGAAGAGGTTTAGACAACAAAAAGAATGATACTTTCTGAGGTATGTATGTCCTTATGTAGTTGATGTTTTTCCTGTGTTTGAGTCTATATTTGGGGCAATTTTGGTGGCATCTTAAGTATAGGTGGAGGGTTGTTACTAGGTGCCTAATTATGGCCAGAGAGCAGATATTGTGAAGGACAACAAGAGTGTTAGTAGTGGCAGAAATATTGAAGCCCAAGAGTATACAAACTTTGAAGGACTAGAGGAGTAGTGAAGCAGGTGGCCTCCTAGCCCTAAGTACAGTCTTTTGTGAAGGATTACAGGCTGTTAGTGGGCAAGTTTTTAGAGAGCTCTCAGGGGAAGTAGGATGGATTATCAAGGGTTGAGAGCAAATCGCTGTTTAGAGGGAGCATCGAACTTTGTGCCATGGAAAGGAAGGATCACGATAGAGCTGGAAGATAATGGGGTGGGAGAGTACATCAAGCAAGTGATAGCGCCACCTTAAGACCCCCAACAGTTGGCCCAACATAATAAGAATTATATCAAGGCAAGGAGGATCATTTAAAACTTAAAAGGGGTCAAAGATCATATAGTGTCTCATATCCATGAGAAGAAGACAACGTTTGAGATGTACGATACAATCTTGAAGTTGTAGCACGGTACCAGTGATACTAGGAAATCTTGCTCTTAATGAGAAGTTGAGGTTGAGCAAGGATGAGCCCATTGTCCCATATTTGCCGAGGTTCACTTAGGTATGAGATGAACTAGGTGGGGTGGGTGTGGTTGTATTTGATCATGATCTTGTGAATTTTTCCTTACTTGGACTTCACAAGTCGTGGAAAGAGTTCCAAGATGTTGTTAGTGGGAGAGAGAACTTCCCAAATTGGGAAAGGTTTTGGACTGACTACATACAGGAAGAGATCTGAAGAGGAACCATAGAAGGGAGATTAGTTATGACAGAGGATGAGGCGAACTGTGCCCTGGCATGCAAGAGTAGCAAGGCTAAGGGCAAGAAGGGCCAAGGAGAGGCCGAGTCAAGTGAGAAGGGTAAGAAGAAGGATCTAAGTAAGATCAAGTGCTTCCATTGCCATGAATTTGGACACTATGCGTCTAAGTGTCCTAATCAGAAGGAGTCGTCCAGTAAGGATCATGTTGCTGCATCAACTGAGGTAGATGCATTTTTTGCCCAGTTCGAGAAAAATTTCTCATTGATTGCCTACATGGCAAGCTCAACAGATAACATTATATGGTATATTGATTTAGGAGCATCCTTCCACATGATAGGGAACAAGAAGAGTTTCAGCCACCTAAAGGAGAAGGACATGCAGTTTCAGATCGAGCTAGGAGATGATGGCATATATGTAGCTAGAGGAGTTGGTACTGTTAGCTTTCAAAGGGATTTAGGTAATCCTCTTCATCTCAGAGATGTTCTCTATGTTCCAAGATTGAGGCAAAATCTTGTTTCAATAGCTATCCCTGAGGACAAGGGATATGATATCATCTTCAGCAAAGGTAAGGCATACCTCCAACACTTAGCTTCTGGATGTAAGAAGCAGATAGGTGTGAGGGTGAAGAATCTCTGCGAGTTGCAGGTAAAGAGTCGAGAAAGGTGCAACCTTGAGCAATAAGGCAGGGAGTGCATAGAGTAGAGAAGTGGTGGTTTAGCGAGAGCAGACTTAGCCAGTATCTTTGTTTCAGTCTAAGCTAGTTGGCAATTGGGCTGACCAACGGGATGATGATGAGGAACATAGCCCAGGGTGAGTGGAGGTAACCACTCAGTCTTACTTAAATTTTTAACATTACCATGAAATGACTCGGGATGTTTGAGAGTGGTTTCGGCCTCATTGGATTTCATATGGAGAAAGTAGAATTTTAGATTTCATTCAAAATCTAGCAGACTTATCAGTTTTTCAG
>APFE030734049.1:13927-35500 GCA_000404065.3 Pinus taeda
TCCATTGAATTTTGTCATGTATTAGGGTATGGAACTCGTATTTAATCAAGAGCACCAATCCCTCTATGTACCTTGATGTTAGTGACGTTGGTTGTCGAACCCCTCTGGGATTCGCTCTCAAACCAGGAGCTTCTGAAAATGTCGCTCTCCCTCCCGTTTTCGCTCTCGCTCCCCACTTTCACTCCTGCTCCCAAATAACACTGAGCCAGATGATGTTGGCAACTCTAGCAGTAGCCAGTAGTACTGGTCACAGACTTTTGTTGTAGAGGCCATTTATAGCCTCCTTGGTTATGTGTTTTTGTTTTGATCTCTATATCATCATTGTGTATGTATTGGACAATGCACTGGGTATCATTTTGATATAATGGATATATTCATGAGCCTACTTTGATCATATGTTGTCTTCTATCTATATTCTAATGCTGTGTGTTTGGAAACATGAATGAAAATCTTTAAAATTATGTGTTTTTATAAAAAATAAATATTTAATGTATCTTTTACAACGACCGAGTCATTGAAATTGAGCCGGCCGAGTCGATACTGAGTCGGAGTCGGAGTCGACCCTCGGCCGAGTCGGAGTCGGAGTCGGAGTTCTAAAACATTGGTCTCAAGAGATAGGACGAGTTGCATGAGTAGTTAACTCATGCTAACTCAAACAATCACAAAAGCAAACTCCTTAATTAGAAACTCACCAAATTTGGCCATTCAAATTGCTTTAAAAGGAGGAGCAAAGGTAGCACATTGTTACTCATTGTTTTGTGAGCACGGGCTGGTGAGACGAAGCAATAGGAGTAAGCACAAGGTTGTGTGTGAGCTTGTGAGCAAGAGTGTGCAAGAGAAACTTGTGCACAGAATTATTGTGAGGAAGAGTTCCCTTGGGTAGTGCGCATAGAAATAGGAGGAAATTCCTATTTAATATGAGCACCTATTGTGCAAGAATTTAGGGAGCAGATCAGGCTACAAGCGTGTTTTTCAAGACTAGGCAGGGCAGGGAGAAGGATGTATTCTCTATTGAAAACAAAGTTGTATTGTAAAAGATCATTCCTCAGTTTCTATCAATAATATTCTCAACAAGCAGAGGGTTTTCCCAGTTGGCTTCCCTATAAATTATGTGTCCTGAATTGTGTGAATTGTATTTATTTCTGTTCCTATTCCGCTGCAAAGTTTAGTAGAAAAATTCTGTGGTTATATGAGAAGAAATTATTTTTCAGATTGCTCACATTAGCAGATCATAAAGTTGTGGATTTTCTACATCAACAACTGTTCCAGGTCATCAACAAGGTCAACACTTCTCAAAAGTGCCCCAACATCCTCCATCAAGTGATTTACGTCATTAAGGAAGGTGGTGGAATGTCTGCTATGAAGTGCTGGAGAATCATCACATCATCCCTCAAGGGTTCTTGGCTGCACCTGGAACATCGTCTGATAAGGGGTCAAGTGAGATCCACATTATTGGTACAAGAACCATAAGAGCATCAAGGTGGAGCATATTTAATGTCATAGCCATTAAATACTTCACACAAGTATCATCTTCAAATGTCTCACTAGCTTATGACTATATCCAAGTTGCTAGACTTAGATATGGGAGGGTTATCACCTAAGACACCTGGGGGGCGGAGGGGAGGGGAAGGGAGCAAGCGTAGGGGAGGTCGAGAGGAGAAATGGCGTCTCATCAATTTGAGCTCTGAAGTTTGAAGTAACTTGTGTCTTTGCTTATTGCCTGTTTTTCTTGGGTCGGATGGGGCAGCTAGGAAATATGAAGTGATCCCCTTGAGGGCTCTAGTTGAGGTGGGACCTATAAAGACTATCTCTATGCGTGAAAATGTCTCTGACAAAGAGAGAAAGGCATCTTTGTTTGGGATAGAAAAATACAGTGGAAAGGGAGCTCCCAGTGTCCTGGAATAGGTAGTGATATCTATCCCTAATCTCGGTAGTATAGGGGGCAATGGACTTGAGATGTACCCCCATCATTGGTTCCTGTAAGTGGCAAGCTGGCAGATCCTGTCTGGTGGCAGTAGGAGGTGATTGGTTTCTACCTGGAGTCTATGATAGCCCACCTGTATCTGACTGCAGGGGAATCTGAGGTCATGCATCCAGTGTTTACATGTGTATGGTCTCAGGAGGTCGGACTTTAAGGGCATCCTTTAGCTCCAAGAAGTGCTCCAGATGGAAGGCTATCTTTGGGCCATGACCCTCATGAAGTATGGTCCAGATGGCCTGAATGTTCTGTATGTAAATGTCATCTCTGATAGCCTGATTCAGGAACTGCTTAGACGGTAGGTGCCACTGAACATTTCTTCTAGATTTGCTGTACTGCCCATAAGAATTGAGATATTCTTTTACTTTTTACTCGTAGACTCTCTGGACTAGAAAGACATACTTGTCGATAAACATCATTTTAGATGCAATTTAGGATATGAAGTATATGAAGAATCTAGGATATGTATGGTTCCGGTTGTTTTGTGGTTGAATGCTTATCTGAAATCTGTTCCACTTGTTTCAAGTAAACTTGTTTGTTTTTTCCTGTGGTTTGAGTCATATGCAGCGTTCACTACCAGAGGGAGGGTTTCTGGAGCCCATTAGCTGCTTTGTTAGGAACTAAGAGACTTTGTCAGAAATGATAGTAATTGGTGTTTCTGATGCCGGTGATTATAATTGACTGCCTGTTGCAGGTGGCTGTGGCATTAGAGAGGACTGCACTTTCAGATGAGTACTTTATTAAGAGGAAGCTCTACCCAAATGTTGATTTTTATTCAGGCTTAATTTACAGGTAGTAACTGATTCCTATGTCTTTTAAATAGATGTCTCTCAGATAAACTCTAAAATATTGGTATAATCTCTATTCAAAACAATTCTGGCATCTTGAGTTCTTCGGGTGAGCCAAGATAGATTCAAAAGCTGTGAGCTAGTTTACATAGTCACAATCAGCTGTATATCATGATGTTACAACTGACTTATTTGTACACCAGAGCACTGGGTTTCCCGACTGAATTCTTCCCGGTCCTATTTGCCATTCCACGTATGGCTGGTTATCTCGCTCATTGGAAGGAGTCACTTGATGATCCAGATACAAAAATCATGAGGCCACAACAGGTTCTTAGGATTTGTTATTTATGGATTGCGTTCACAATCTTCATTCATGTTTTAAGTTCATTGATGTTTAAAATATCTTAAAATTAATGCGTTTGTATCTTTCTTTCATTTAAAAGTGGTACACTGGGGTGTGGCTTCGGCACTATACACCTTTGAACAAGAGGGAAGTTTCAGAGGAGGCTGACAAGCTTGGTCAAGTAGCTGTTTCTAATGCAACAAGAAGACGCCGTGCTGGATTGATTGCATGATTACGATTGGTGTTGGTGATGAAATTGTTGGCAGCTTCTTGTTCCACAATTATTCATTGTGGAAGATAATGAAAATTTCATTTAGGCAGCATGGTGTTAATTTATCAGTTTTTACTTGAAAAATGATCAATGCCTACAGATCCTTTTTTCCAGCCCGATATAGAGGTCTGGTTCTTGCATCATATTTTCTTTGTGGCTATCACGTAGTTCATCTACACACTATCATACAAAGAGTTCGAGCAGTTGAAAGTTATGAGACCATGCACTTGCAATCTAGTTTGCCTGTGTGAAACTCTAATAATTTTTCTGCCATTATGAAGAGTGAATCCTTTATTGAGGCTCATTTATGTAAGAAAGAGCCAACATTATGCTTTTAAACGTGTATACAATGAGGTACCCTTGGCATGTGGTAATTGTGTTATCTTCAACGTTTTCCACCCTCCTGTATACGGTTAGCTCTGTACAGTGCTAGCTGTATGGTATCCTAATCCAACTCTAATAATACTAGTATTGGCCTATTTTGTCTCTTGTTACAAGCTTTTGGTCACGATACTTCAACTATTGTCAAATGATCTGGTGTAAAACTGACTAATCCTTATTCAGAATGGTATGTCTGTGATGAATATCTTTTAAAAGATAAGTTTTCGAGATTTATGTTATTTGATTTAAAAGGTTGAACTGTTGGTAATTTTGTATTATGGTCATGATTTCATAGTTCTGAATCTTCACTGCAAATATTTGCAAGTTTCTTCTAAGACAATTTGCACGTTTAGCTGTTTATAGGGTTGCTTGCAATCCCTACAAGTCTTCCTGTTTTCTATTGTTTTCTATTTGGAAAATGTGGTGGGGATTTTATATTGAGCTGGTGAAGCTCAAGGTTTAAATTGTAACTCCATGCATAATAGGTGCCTATGTTTCCACGATGGCTTGGCAAGTCCATGCCGATGGAGGTGATTATCACAGTAGTTCTTAGCCTCCTGTAAGTTTTTTCATGATTTTTTGTGAGATTGCTATACCGCCGAGTGAATCCTTTTTGGTAATTGTTGCTGTTAGGTGACATAAGGTGAGAATAATTGAACTTCAGTTTACAAATGGAGCAGTCTGACCATTAGACCTTTTTTTTTTTCCATGGAATTCGATAATATAATTTTTGGCAAAATCATAATTTTAGTTGTTTAAAATGTGTTTTTGGATGTATAAATGGATTCAGCACCCTGAAAAACTCCTAGGGCACTCTAATTCTGCAAATTACACAGCTAAAACTTAGGATTCCAAAAAATTCCTACTGAATCATTGGGAAAATTGATCAAAACACATTCCCAGGAAAGGGAAAAAAACCTGGCAAAAACGTCTAACAGAATGGTTTGTCCTTTTTGGTAGTTGCTTTCTGGTGACATCTTGTTGGAATTGAACTTCAGTTTAGGAATAACAATGAAGTGACACTTGCTTTTCGGTTCAAAGGATCATAAAGACCTAATGTAGCTTGCAAGAATTTGTTGGGAGGTTGCAGTGATTTGAAGAACTTTATCTTTAAACATTGTATTTGCAAAGTTGTACTGTGGATGCCATTATGGAGAGTTTCAAAACTCAGCCATAATGTGAATGGTTAAGGAAGGTGTTGTCTAACAAGGTCACAATTTCACTCGGATGGTGAATTTCTTGTCGGAATTCGGCTATTTTTTTCAAAAAATCACACTATGTGAGTGTTTAAATCATTTTTTTGATGCCAGAAATGGTTTCAGCACCATTAAGAACACCTGGGGTACCCCAAAATCCTCAAGCTTAACCGCTGTAAATCAGATTTTCAAAAATTTCCGCAAAAGTTTCTCAAAATTATACCAGAATTATACCAGAAGTGCAAAATATGTATTTTTTGTAGTGTTTAAAATTATTATTTTTAGTGACAATTATTTTACCTGTATTGAAGTATTAATTAATGATATATAAATATATAAAAAAACCTAACCTCAAAATATTAATTTTTTTATAAAAATAATAACCATTTTTAAACGCCTTTTTCAATGTTTTTATTTTTGTTTTTATTTTTCATTTTTATTTATTTGTGTATTTATTTATTATTTTTGTTTTATTTTATTTTTTTCCCATGTTGATTCTTGATTAGCAACTCACCCCATTATGTCAATTTTATAGTTGATTTTAAAGTTTTTGTTATAATGGATGGATCGGGTTCGCTCTCACAATGTGTCAATTTCATGGTTGATTTTTAAGTTTTCATTGTAATGGGAGTCGATAATTTTAACATTTAAAAATAAATTATTCTTGCTATAATGACTCTTTCATTCAAGTGTATATTTTTTAGGTTTTTTTTGTAGTCATGATTTTTTGTTTTAATACCATGGTTGAAAAATTATCAAAATTTTATAGTTTTTCTGAGTTATGATATTTTATCTTTGATGTTGTGATTGAAAACAATTATAAATGTTTTATTTTTAACACCATGATTGAAAGTTGTTGGAATTTTAAGGCTTTTCAGAGACGTGATATTTTATCTTTAATGCTATGCCTGAAAATCGTTGGAATTTTAAGGTTTTTTAGAGTCATGATATTTTATCTTTAATGACATTGCTAAAAATGTCAAAAATTTAACATGACAAAAAAAACGTTATTCCAACATCAATACTTCGTTTTCAGGGTGTTTTTTGCAAAAATAATTGGCTTTTGTTGGTTTTTACTGCCATTTTTAAAAAATGTTGAAGATGTACCTTGAAAATAAAAATAAAAATATGTTGATGCATTATCAACATTTTTTGTTTTCGGGTTGTTTTTTTCATGGTTTTTTAGGGTTTTTTTGGCCAAAAGTTTTCATTTTGAAGTAACAGTGCTTGTTTGATCGACAACTTTGTTATTATTGTATATATTTATTTGTATATAAATTTTTTTAATATAATATATTCACTTTTATTGTTTATATCAAATATTTAAAATAAAAAGTTTTGCCTATGTAGGGTTATTAAGAAAATTAATATTTATATGTGAGATTTTTTTTTTTTTTATGAATATAATATGAAAGATGAGTGTTAACATTTTTACCAGGAAGGTAAACTATCTTTTTGTCTAAAAAGCCTATACTTATTAGATAATTTTTCATGTTTATTAAACATTTTATTATAATACTTAATATTACAAGGTTTTAGATTTAAGGTAATACTCTAGAATCTTTATATTGATCATGAATCATGCATATGAAATATTATGCAACAAACACAAAATACACAACATCATAACAATAATAATAACAATAAAAAAGTATATGTTTTGTTTCTATGTGGACATTCAATTTAATATTAATATTCAATGTCACATATTATTGTATATGGTATTATAACATCTTTTGTTGTTATGAGAAAATATTTCATTTCCATGTGTTGATGATTCATTTCATTTGTTGAGTTATGCTCCCTTGTGCTTTAGTATTATAATAATTATTATAAGAAAAAATTGTTGAATGCGTCAAATCTTGCATATCTAGCGATCGAGCTAAACATGGGTGCCAATTACACACTTTTGGGTATCTTGACACATGGATGAGGCTATTTGCACTTTGGATGGTTCTATTTTTGAGATAACCAAAGGGAAGGAAAGAGTGTTGGTTTTAATAACCATCAACAAATATATAGAGACAACAATCAAGCGAGGAATATTGAGAGTTTGCACAAATTCATGAAGGATAAGTTGTATTAAATAAAACCATTCTTTTGTGTGTTTTTATTTTGCAATTTGTCCATTTATATAACAATAGGTGACTATTGGGTCTCCATTTTGACATTATTTTCACTGCTAATTAACCCTCTTATATACCTTTTTCGTCAATATTTTAATGAAATAACCTTCCATTATCATTTTATTCCACAGTTATACAAGTTTTATTTGATCAAGATAAATTATGGTAAATAAAGATTGTTTTGCGATATTTTTTTATTTGTTATAACTTAGTAGTACTAAAGTTCCCTAGAGGATATCTAACAGTTGTACTCAAACTTGTCAAGGATTGTGAAATTGTTATGTAACCTCCAACATAGTACCATACGAGTCATATCTAGTGGTTTGAAGATGACCCTGATTTTGTGCCATTACTCCAACAACTTGAATATGTCCCACATATCACACAGTTGCTCTAGCAACTACAACTCATATGGTGATAATGATTGATAAAATAAAGATTGTTACAACTATCTCATAAATGACTAAAATAATTATATAAGCTGAAATTACATTCCAATTAATATTGATAGGCTATGAAATACTATTGGTTGGGATTAGATACCAACTAATGAGATTTGGGAATGTGAATAAGTTCATATGTATATTTTGGTTATGTAGTGTAGTTTTATTAAGTTGGGATTCTTGCTAACTAATGTGGAATTAAACCTACGTTCATTTGTTGTTTTGGTCATATAATTCTATTAAGTTGGGGTGTTTTCTAGTGAAAATGGATCTAGATCTTACTTTTTCTCTTAGATCTAATTTCTTCTCCACGTAGCTAAGAGATTTTATTTTATTATTCTCTCTATAAAAATAGAAGAGTGTTGTATAGGATGCTTGAAGAGGAGGAATCTAGAGTTTGGATTAGAGAAGGAGATCAAATGTACTGAAGGCATTTTTTTTTTGGTTTAATGTAATTTAGTTCAACTACTTTTTATAATGTGATTTTTATGTCAAAAGGACATGGGGATCTCCTTCATATGCATCAAGGAAGTCCCCCTTGGTGGCATAGCATGAGAGATCTATAACCCATTAGAGTAAAAGTAGAGTAGATGTATTTTAATTCATTTCATTTATGTTGATTTCATCATTTCTTTGTGCTATTTACCTTCAACTGATGTGTGGTGTGCATATTTCATTTATTAAGTTATATATTGAAATATACCAAAACAAAGTATTGTTGCAAGAATGTTCATATCTTCAAGTTGAATTGTTAAGTGCGCCTGTTATTACAACACTTGTGGATATGGTAAATAATAATTTGATAATGAATATACATTGGTTGTAAGTCAATTTGCAAATAGCTATTATTATTTAAATAACATCTTTCATGCTTTTCATCATCTACAAGTTAACATTCAAAGTAGAGTTGCATTGAATAAGAATCAAAATGGACTATGAGTTAGAAAAATCGGCATTTACATAAATGAGCAAAATATATATACAATGCATTGCAACAATCATAAACTTGAATAAATTGTAGTTTGAACGTGAATATGAATTGACTTTAAAGAATAATTTTTATTTTTATTTTTGACCCAAAATAGAGTAAGAGTCTTTTAGTTTAATTCCTTAAAAAGTTAGCATACTCATAACCACACTTCAGGTTTTCTTTGAGTTACCCTCAGTGATTACATCCTCTAGGTTTTACATTTGTTTACCCATAATTGTTACAATTCTTGAGTGGTTTTGGTTTACCATAAACTATGGATTACATCAAGTGGTCCACAAACCTTCATTTTTCACAAGTGGTTTTTGGTTTACCATGAAACTTTCAACATTGAGATCACATGGGTATATTTTCCTCATAAAGGATTACATCAATATTTGACTCAAGGACATACAATTTCAAATTTCCATTTTCTTGTGCCATTTTCTTTATTACTTCATCCTTCTATATTCTTGTCTCTTTTTCTTGCCTCTTGCTACATATGTTTATGTTTAAGACTTAATCTTCAACTTTCATCTTTTCTTGCACTTTCCTTTGTCATCTTCTTATGTCATGGAGTTTGCATCTTCTCTCTTTTTCATCTTCTTTTATCTACACTTGCTGTCTTCTTTATTTACCAATAAGTACATGCATAAAAGAATATGTTTCTTCTTGGAGTTGATCAAGGTCCAACAAGACACCTCTAATATTCATTGTTCAAACTTAATTGGTGCACCATTGTCCTGATTTGACATGAAATTACCTTCGACATTGAAAATTTCAATGACTTCATTGCATAACCAGGATCTTTGACTCATACATGGATTTGACTTTCAAGTTACTTTGGCCCTTTACATCAACATATTCCCTCTTGAATTTCACTGTTTGCCTCCACATGCAAAACTTCTACATGCTTGATGAGTTTAATTTTCCTTTGACATTCACTTTGCTTGGGAGTCTTAACCATCGACTAGACATGAATAACATCTCAACATCTCTATTGAATTAATTTTGGATTAATAACTCTTAATGACATTCTCAAATCTTAATCCCAAATCCTACTTTTATAATTTTGATGTAAGAACTTTGTACTCATTTATTGTTGGATTCATTTGATCCATAATCTCAACTTTGACTCTTGACATCAATGATCCTCAAACATATATCTTGATTTAATCACTTACATGACTCTTTACAACAATTTGAGAAAAGACTTTATCACCTAGTAACTTTAGTTTTAGACTCTTAACTATGATTTGTTTTACCCTTTCATTAATGAATACTTCTTTTGTAATTGCATTTGTGGTTTGATTTTGGATTTTTATATCACTGCTTACTCTCCATGTCAACTTGATGGTAACATAAATTCACAAGCATAAGTTAGCACTAAAACTGCACTCTATACTTGTTGGGTGTGTGTTATATTCTTTCGACGACTAGTCGCATATGTGGGGGGCAGCGGTCACGGGGGGGTGATGGAGCCCCCTGTTCGTTGCGCCATGTGTAACAGGGGGGCAGACCTACCTATGGTTTTGCGCATGGTTTTGGGCATGATGGTTTTCTTTTCGTGGTATTTTGTAGATCCGGTCAAGGGAACTATGATTATGTTCTAATCCAGGGTTAATGGATTGGGGTTTATGAATGTTTTGTATATATATATATATATATATATAATATATATATTATATATATATATATATATAATATATTTGGTAGTCCCGATTTTGGGATCAAGGGGAAAATATCTGTGTATTTGTTTTATATTCTTTGTCATTGTTTGTTTTCTATTTTAAGAATTCATCTGCAAGTAAATTTTGTACAGGGTTAACACCTACAATACACTCCTTACAATAAAAATATTACAACATAAATTTATAAGTATCAATTTGTGCCAAATAAAAATAATATATATGTTGTAAATTTGATAATCTATTGTAAGGCGCTTATAAATATTAGGATTTGTAATTCAAAACTGCTCAACATATGTGGCCTTGTTTTCTCTCTCTTGTAGGAGTTTATCTATCATGATCCCGCCAAAAAATAATGATGATAAATGTGCTCTCTTGAAATATTTATATGCAAAGGCTAAGCCTGTTTGAACCATCCAATGAATTGCTCATGATGATGGAGATAATCAAACACCTCGTTGTGTTGATAACCATTATTAGGCATGCATATATACTTGGGAGTGGAGCCATACATGAGCAAGAGTAGACAACCTCACACACAATCAACACAACACAAATGGGGTGCACCACAATCTACCTCTATCATGGATAGATCCCACCACATCCATAGACTGTGCACATAGACAACAACAAATAATCAAATCTACCTCTAATTCCATTGGAAACAACTCCAATTAGAATGGAAACACATAGCTCTAATTAGATTAGAAGCAACTCTCTACATCTCATAGCTTGTTCTCAAGTGAATCCTTTTGAGCACCTTAACCTTGCTAAGATACCAAAATTTTTAGTAACTATCAACAAATAAATAGACATAACTAATAAATATTCACAGATAACTATCAATGGATATTAGGAGTTTATACTAAAGAAACTCACCAATGGGAAATTATATTAAATCAAACTAGTTTCATGTTATTTCTACTGTATAATTTCTCTTTATATAACAATAAGTGACCATTACAACTGTGTCATAATTACATGTTTAGTTCAATCATATGAATACCTATCTCAACAATAATCTCTCCATGAATTAATCAAGTAATATTTATCCCTAACTTCTTTCTTTTCTCTTCATCTCTCATTCTTTCCTAGACCTCTGGCCTTGGTCTACAACATTACAAATCCATCATAGAATTTAAAAATGATTCATAATCCATAGGTAGGAGTTAATCCTTCAAAGACAAATGAGAGTATTTCTTATAAACCCATTTTAAATCACCCAATAGATTATTATCTTCCCTTAATTCCTTGCAAAGTTGAAAGGGTAAAAGTAATGAAAAACCTAAAATAAATGAACTATGAGAATAATAATTTTTTGGGACCAACAAGCTCAAGAGAGTGAACAAGAAGCTATTGTGACTCTTATATACATAGAATGGGTTGCAAAATATTTCTAGAGTTGATCAATTAAATTAACTAGTGCAATAAATTTTAAGGCAATTGATGTGGATAGAGTCAAAGAAACCAATAAAAGATATAACAAATGGTCTTCCTAAAGTGGTGTGTGCAAACAATAAGAAGGAAAGAGTGAACAACGAGTTGATTGTACCTAATTATGCTTGGAAAACATACCCAAAATTAAAGAAGAAAGCAATCTCGTTAAACTAAAAGTAAGCTAGATGAAAAAACTCAAATTTCATTTACATAGGTTCTTGAAGTAAGATTAAAATAATAATAATAATAATAATAATAAAACTTACTCTTAAGTAATCGCAAGTACATACCTATTGAGCTCCACAAATAAGATGTAAGTCATGTTCCTATAGAAAATCAATGACCTAATTTGATTCGAAAGTGTATGATACACCGCTACCATTCTCACCCTAGACTTTACTATTAAAAGAGACTTTGTTGGGTAAATATGATATTTGAATTGAACTATCAATGCCTTTGGAGCATTAAATGAGAATCCTAAAGCATTGGATATTTGTGCTTTTCATTTCCCATTATTCCATTGTTCTTGTTGTACAATAACTATTTGTTAAAACTTCACTTGTGTACTCACAATAAAGGAACCTCTGCGCATATTTTTAAGTGTATTTTCAAGTGGATATGCAAATTTATTGGATCCTAGACTCCAAAAGCCACCAAACTATGCCATAAATGAGGCTCTACACCATTTTACCCATATACAGTAGACAATAGAATGCCCAAACCCAACTCGAACATTCTCATTTTCCTTCCATTAAGGTTAGAGTAGCCTTCAAATGATGATAGTCATCTATGAATGCCAAACCAAGTATGAATACCCATAAAAAAATAGTCATTTATACAAATTATTTGGTTTTGTTGACCAAACTAACACTAAACCTTATATCCTCAAATTGCCCCATTTAGTAGAGAAATTCCCTAAATTAACAAGGAAATGCTAATCTAAATAATGTCTCCAACCTCATTGTGGCACCAAAAGAGTCAAATTTTCTCATATTTAACATTGAAAATCATAGTGAAACCCATCTTCCAACCCATATCGTTGCCATTTTTTCCTAAATTCTTAGTGAAAATTCTAACTCTTTACCACCAAACACCCTCTCCCAATTGGTTCTGCGGATAAGACACATTTCCACTAGTTCATGGTTCAATTACTCTGTTTAGGAAGAAAGGAAGGGGAGAATGAACTATGAGGAGATCAATGGTAATATTGGTGATAGCCTACAATGAGCTCCATTTTACTAAAATATTCACCCCATGAACTAATAAAGAAACCCATAAATTTAAGATAAGGATTTGCAATTTTCAGTAATGACAATACTAGAAGTATAATATATGCACACCCACCGCTCTTATCTCTTCTTCATGGTTACCATCAAATAATGAGATCCATAAGGAGACACACAAATTTTCCATTCTCTACATGCTCAATTATTTATTGGTTGATTTATACACTCTTTTCAGATGGGTTATAATAGCAAGGGAAAAATTCATTAAGAAAGATTGAGGAAAATATGTATGTTTGAAAAGGGAGGAAATCCTTTGAATCTTCAAATAGAATTGTCTAGGATTCAACGAGTTAATGTACATAAAAAAGAGGGCATGTTATATTTGTTGTTTTCCTTCACTTGTTCTACAATGCATAAGAACACAAATTTATTGAGAGTGGTATACAATTGTTGTTTTTCCAACAAATATAATCATATAGGATAATGGGAGGTATATTTGAGTATATATCTAATGCAACCTATGGAAGTTTACATGTGTTATAATAACACTCTTGTAACATTCTATGTTCTAAATAAAATAAAGATTGAATGACAAGGAGGAGCAACATCACACCCTATTATATCATAAATGGATCCAAAATCTTCGTCATAGAAAGTATGTCTGTGTGTGTAAGTGGATTATTTATTTAGTTTTTCTTAGGAAAGAAAACAACTTTCTATTAGATAAAATGATGTTTACATAATCATGCATATAACATATGTGCCAAAATAATCTCCATATTACAAATGACTGGTATCAAGATATGGGGTGCACAAACCCCTCAAAAGAATCCCATAGGAAACTTAGATATAACCCAAAAAGGGGAAACCACACATTAATCTAGCAACACCAAAATGTACTTTGATCGACAATATAACATGTCGGAAGAGACTCTGACCAACAAGATAAACAACACCAAAATATACTCTAACTGACAAGAACATAATATCATTGGAAGATGCTCTAATTGAAAAGAAAAGCCTAGAGATGCTCCAACAGGGTTGAAAAAAGATAGGCACATAGGCCTGTAGGAAAGAACCCCATTACAATGCAAGTAAAAAATCCCAATAGAGAAACATAAAGAAAACAAAAATAAGCCCAAATGCATGCCATCAAAACCCCGAAGGGACAAACTGCATGGTGAAAACTTGAGATGAGCAAGGAGTGTCCTCGACAACCCCAATCGCCCAAGAATGATAGCATCTCCGATAGTGTCCTCAAAACATTGACTGAAGAGAATGAAACCCCCAACCGCAAAGTAGAAAATTGCCAAGCAAAATTAGGGTCGTTGGGCACACGGAAAATCACTTCCACCACATCATTGGTGACACTAGAAGCACTGGTAGGAGGGACCATACGAACGATGAGAGAAAACAGACTGCTGCTAACATCGAACAAATCAACAGAAGAGAAACCCTCGGTATCCAAAACCGCACCATCCATCGCTAGTGAACCTTGAAAACACACCAATGAGTTACCTGCGAAAAAAAATGTCATGGCAAGAGGACAAGGGGAGGCATGAAAAAATAGGGGTGATGGTAGTTAGGGTTTGCCGCCTCTTCCCCAGGCCCAATATTCTTCAGTAGACAAGCCTCGAACAAACATGCAGAAATAAAAAAACAACGTCCAAAAATAATGCTCCCTCCAATGCAGAGTGAAACCCGTGACCTCACCATAAAGTCACTTGCATAAAGACGTTGCAACAAAAGGATAAGTAGATACAAAGACAAAGGAAGTGAGGGTTTCACCACCTCACTCGATGTGTAAGTGGATATATCTACAAAATTGCTTAATAAAATCAATATATAAATAAAACTTATTTTTATTTTATTTATGTATTTATTTTTATCACAAACATAAATATACAAAAAGCATCAAACATAAATATACAAAAAGCATTTCTCTTACCGTAGTCGTAGAATATCTTCTTTTAAATATTCAACCAAAAAAATGACACTTAAATTTACAAATAATTATAAGAATACCCCATCTAAACTTTTTCGTGGCTATTTTTAAGAGTGATGTTAGAGGTTTATTGATGTAAACCTAATGTATAGACCACTTCCTACCAGGAACAAAACTGCGATTATTTGTTAAACGAAATTATTAATAAAACATTTTTTTTACTTACATTGGAGTGGTAGTAGATATGGTCTCTGATTCCTTAGGGTGATGTAAAAAAATTGAAGATTAATGTCATGCAGGTTGCTTTAACATATCATTTGTCACTTTGTTTCTTAATTACGTTGGAGTGATAGAGATGGTTTTTGATTCTTTATAGTGACATAAAAAAAAATTGAAATTAATGTTATGAATGTTGTTTTAATATATCATTGAATTGAATTAAATTAGTCTAGATCTATTTTAATATTGGATTTACCAAGTACTAAGAGAGATTAAATTTCTTTTCACTCTAAAAGAGGTTTACATATTAAGAGATTTGATCTTTCTCAACACTTGGTAGATTTAGAATTAAGATGGATCTAAGCTACTTACCTTTAAATATGATATATTCTACATGAGTATTATGGGTCAATAACATGCTAAAAAATCACTAATAACTTGATCAAGTCAATTTTACCTTAACCACCAAACAAAAATTAATTAAAAGAATAATAACTTAGAATTTTTATATTTTAATTTAAAGTTTTTTTTATTTTAATATAGAGTTATTTTTATTTTTATTTTATTTTTACAGAGTCAAAACGTTTACAAGACATTACGTTACGTTACATTACATTACAACATCTCTACCATACTAGGCTAGAGAGTGTCTCTCAGCGCAATTACCTTAAAACCTTTAATGTTTTCTATTATTTATTTTTATTTCCTTAAATAGATGACCACCTAGTCTAACTTATAGATGAAATGACCTTTTTTCACGACCATTTTTTTGATTAATTTTAATTGAAATTCGATAGATATTTTAAAAAACTTGAGTTTAAATTGCTTAATATATATAATTTGAGTGCCCCATGGGTTTTCAAAGGTGTTGAATCGGTTTATGCATTCAAAAATGTATTTTAAACAACAACAAAATCTTGAAATTGTATTGTCAGATTTTAATTAATTCCGATTAAAAAATTTATTTCGTCTATAAGTTAGATCACTGCATTTCCATAAAACCATAAAAAAATTACTATTAATTAAGAATACTTATGCTTGTATTATCTATACTTAGAAACTAAAACGAAATAATTATGTGCTCTATGACACAAAATATAATACTTCTATAAATTGAGGTAAGGTATAGGAAATAATTTCGAAGAAATTAAAGTTATGTTTATGATTTAGAGTGCAAATTGAGTATGTCTCTTCCAAACAAAATTATTGTTTTTCTAATTATGAAATTTAGATGTGTTTAAATAAATAAAAAAATATATTTTCCATGGAGCCGCATTTTACACATATTTACTCTTTATGTGTGTACTAATTCACTAGCAACCAAAAAAACACAAAAGGCATGTATCAGCCTCTGCTTTCTTAAATGATTCTACTTAAAATAATCCACTACAATGTTGTTTCAAATACGCATACACATGTTTGCATAGTCAAAACACCACTTGCATACATGTTAGAAATAGGCTTAAAAGAAAGTGGTCCTTTTCGTAATTATGAATAGTTCCAAAACTGTATCTCAATTCTATTTAAAACTCCTTTTCATTCAATTTTATGTTATATGAGAAATAGTTGCAATGCAGTATAGTTTTTGTCTCTACTGCTATTTAATTATTTTTTTTTCATAGTGTTTTTCGGTAATGGCGTATTCATTTTTCAATAATAAAATGAAATAAATAGCTCTGCACTATGAGCTAAGTTCCCCACAATAGGTAACACTATTTAATTGATTTCTTTTGCATAGTGTTCTCTTGGTAATGACATATTCGTTTTCCAGTAATAAAATAAAATAAATAGCTCTACACAACGAGCTAGGTTTCACACAATAGGCTATAAGCTTTGCACAATGAGCTAAGTTCCACACAATGAGCTAAGTTTTGCACAATAGGCTAAGTTTATTAATAGTTGCAATAGTTCTGCATATTAAGCTATAGTTTTGCACAATAGGATGGTTTTTTATAATAAGAGAACTCTGCACATTAATCTGTGTGTTGGCGGAAAAGTTTAAATGAAGTTTAACCGAGGGTTCAACCTAGGATTCCAACAAAAGTTTCCACGTAGTCTAGCACTTCGATGACATTTTCACTCCCTTAGATCAAAGGAGCGTCTCACCTGAGGCAAGCCGGAACCATAGAAAGATAGAAGGGAATATACATTCATTTGTGCCAAGTTAACTTATACATTTGACATAAAATAACATCATGTAGAAAATTTTAAAAGGGGGTGAAAAATATATAAATAATGTAGGTTTAACCCTGTAGAAAAATCACCTGCATACGAATTCCAAAGCACAAAAAATAAACAATAGCAAGAGCATAACACATAAAACACATATACACAGAGATTTTCCCCTGGATCCCAAAATCGGGACTACCAACTTGATTTTTCATTATGTTCCTTTCAATGTTACAATACATATATATACATGCCGAAGCATCCAATACCATGGATCGAAAACCATCGTGCCCAAAACCATGTGCGAAAACCATGCACAAAGCCATAGGTAGGTTCGCCCCACCTAATATAGGGTCCAATTTTTTTCCCCGAGGCACTGCCCCGGACCTCGTAGAGTGGGGCTACCAGCCCCTCTCAAACCCCCTGTGACCCCTCCACTGCGCAATCGACACAACAAAAGGGGGGCTCCGCCCCCCCCTCTAACCCCCCGGTTAACTAGGGGGCTAGTCATGGAAAGAATATAACACAACCCAACAGAGCTAAAACCATAGAAAGATATAAGGGAATATAGAAGTAGATATTACGTACTCTGCACAACCATTCATACATTCATTCGTGGCAAGTTATCTTATACATTTGACATAAAATAACATCATGTAGATAATTTTAAAAGGGGGTGCAAAATACATAAATAGATGATAAAACTCATTCTCCATTTATTATTAAAACAACAAAGCCCGATTACATAAACATTTATCCAATACAGCTCGCAACATATTACAAACTTGCATGCAAATATTACAACTCAAAACAAGTATCAAAACAGATCATTATATATTTAGATTTGCCATAAGTAGTCTTTCTCTCACACAATTGAGATCCCAAACATTACAACATCCTCTAAACTTTGAAGTGCTCTCTAAACTTTGCAATGTAGTTTAAAACTTGTTTCTCGCCGCTTTTCATCTTCTTCTATAGCTGCGCTCACTTGATCTGGTCTTTGATCCCTCACTCGCTTGATCTACGGTTTTCCAAAACCTAGAGCCGTTACCTTAGTTTCCTATTGACTGTATCAATATTGGTTCCAACTTCTTCGGTGTGTGCCCTTATTTTCCGTTGCACAGGTCCCAAAAAAAATATTTCACTGCCACTTTGATTTTCTGGTGCTCTGCTTCCGACTACTTTATCCAAAATGTCCTCCACAACTTCTATTCCTTCAAAAATGAAGGACCCAACATGCCCCAACCACAATCCATTGACTCGCCCTCGAGTCAATGTGTTGCTGCTGTTTCATCTGAACTCTGTGATGGTTGGATTCCGCTCGGATCGGCTGCGATACCTTCAAATGAAGGACCCAAATCCGGAACACTTTGAAGAGATGATAACTTAAAAGCGGTGTATGAAAAAACATATGATTTCCATGACTCCGTAAGTGTAGACACCTTGCTTGAAAATTATTCCACTGTCTACGCACTGAGATCATGGGGTTGAGACTAGAAAAGATCCTAGAGTTGTTGATCAGCTAGAATGGATAGCGTGCTCAAGGTGAGAAAGTGTCGCTATGCTTCCGGGCGGAGGTTGCGAAGAACACATTTAGTCGCCTGAGATACGTCTTCCAACTGATTAATCTGAGCATTGAATTTATTGATTTGAGCCACTATTTCCTTCTTCACCACTAGGTCTGAAATCATAATCACTTGCTGGAGAAGGTTCTTGATGTTCTCACGTAAGGGAAAAATGGGTGCATTCTTCTTCGCAAGAACACAACTCCAATCGAAAATTTGACTGACTATTTGATGTGACTCTTGCATAAGTTGCGGAAAAGTGTCACAAACATAGGTGATTTCTTAAATATTGCCGGCTATCTAGTTCTTGAAGAGCTCTGATGGATCTGACGTAGATTGTTGCAGGCTAGTGATAGTGTCCTAGAACACAAGATTTTGAGTGACAATTTTCTTACATGTCACTTCAACAAATGTACAAAATTTAGCAGGGGAACAAGCGGCGAGATATTCTGGCTGCTCTTTGGCAAAAGGTGCAAGTGTACGTCATAGTGACCACAACTTGGAATGAACATCACTCACCCAAGATTCTAACCCATCTTTCTCAAGGCGCAACTGTGTTTGTATTGCGACAACGACGTTGAGCTGATGTTGTTGTTTGTCACAGGAAACTTGGAGGTTTGTGCGTCAAGTCTTAGACTGAACCAGATGGTTCTCCAACTGAGAGACAAAAGCATGAACGAACTGGAACAACTGCGGTGAAGACAATGTACTAAGGGTGTCTACTAACGCTGAATCGGCCTTTGGAAGTTGTGAATGCAGTGATTAGCCACTAGAAACTGAGTGCTCTGACTGAGCCTGTGGTGAAAATTTACGCTATAGAGTATCCTTCTAATTTTGTGCAATTCTGTGAAGAATAGGGGCTGGAATAAAAGTAATGAGGCCGTGTTGTTGGGCATAAAGGGAGATTAACTGATGACACTGCTCTGGATCTTTCATGAAATTGGTGACTTGCTCAACAGAGATGAGCGAAGTAGTGGAAGAAGAGGGACGAGATAAGGTAGCAGCAGAAGGAAGAGCGGTGGAAGGTGGGGGAACGGTAGCGGTAGGAAAACTAGCAGAAATAATAAAGGTGGAATCAATTTACATATCTTTCGGCTCCTCAGCAAAAGTGGGTGAATCTGGACAATCGGATACGGTCGCTTTCGATGAATGAGGTGACTCGTCGGAAGTTGTATGCGGGGATGGGGGTTGTTCTTCATTAATGGGAATAATAGGATCATTGTATGGTGGCTAGGCATCAAGGTCTATGATGGTGGAAGCATTGGTATCATGACAAGATTGGTGAGATGAAACAAAAATAGGGTTGGTAGCAGGTGGAATGGTGGCTACGATGGTGGGTGGCACAGTGGACACAAGAGTGACTTTATGTACTAAGGTAGCTTGCTCAACCAAAGAACCTACCTCAGTCCAAGTAGCATATGTCGAGCTTACGCACTCCTTAGCTTTCTTCAGCAGGGGTTGGATATCTTCTGATGTATCTCTAGGATGCTTGAGCAAGGATGAAGGGGCATAGCTGACAAGTCTCATGGCATCAAAATTGTACAGGTCCATTCCATCTTGCCGCCATGAAATGAATCCAGGGCAAGTGATGAATTCATTATGGAGATCGCTCTCCCTGATGTAGAACGACAACTTCCTCATATAAAAAGCTGCAGGACAAATATGCAACAACCGAAGATAATAATAACTATGAGTTATACTGAACCAATCTTGACGAGAATACTAGTTGAGTAGAAGGAGTGAAACTCGTGAAATGGTTCGGGTCACAACATCCATTTTTTTGAACCAATTTCCAAATGCAAGTTCATTAAACTCTTTGTTGACAGTGTCTTTAGTACTATGCCAAGGGCTTAAGCATTTGCAATAGGTTCACCTTCTGCATCAGTGGCGAGGTATCGACCTTCTAAAGTGCACCCTTTGTACATAGCCAGTGGAAGAAGAAGATATCCAAAAATAAAATACGTGGTCCGGGTATAACATCATGGGCAACTTCAAATAATTCATTAAGAAGATAGCTAGACCAATTGAGCTAGTCCCCCCGGACATAAGCTTCTGCAACTGATATGGCATCCAATGAAAATTCTCCTCTTGTAAAATGGCACATGAATTTAGAAGCAATAATGGTGGTAGAAACTCGAACCGACATATTATTAATAATATCAAGAACAACTCTGCGCCCTTTTCTGGTGGTTCCATACTTTTTATACAAATTAGTCGCATTGGTCTTCTTGTCGCATTTAGCAGTTTCCTAAAAAGATGAGCTAACATTGGCACCATAAATGGATAGTATTGTGAATCTATAAATATCTTTTGCGTGGATGGGGTATTCTCGGTCCAACCAGAGAGAACCTCCATGGAGCTAATTGATTAAGAACTTGGTGCAACGCATAACTCCACAAGTGATGCCAAAAACAGGTAACTCATTGTTATCGGGAAATGTAGTGTCCATTCAGAGCTGCTAGTCCCACTAAGACAAGTAGCTATCTTAGAAACAAACAAACTAAAGTTACTTTCGTTTTCCTTTATGAGAAGTAGATAGGAGAGGAACAGAGAATACCAACCTCAATCTTTCGCTTGGTTGCTTGATTGTTCCCTCTCCCCTCTAATAGATCTTTGCCTCTCCTTCCTTGCTTACCCCGCTTCAAAGAGTACTTGTAAAGTCAAAGAAACATAATACCTTCAAAGGAAAGGGATCTACAATCATAAACAATATAGGACCAGATATATATTGACCACACAAATGCATATATCATCAAACATACAAGAATGTGGAGGAAAACTCGAATAACTTTATTGATAGAAAGAGTAGAAGAGAGGATTACAACCCATTG
>APFE030734049.1:40333-70056 GCA_000404065.3 Pinus taeda
GGTGATGGTAAGAACATGACCAAGGCTCAAAAGCTGATGATAATGCATTCACAATGGTTATTTACCGGAGATTGGTTCATTTTTTAATGAGCTTAAACTCTGGTGGAACATATGCTCATTGCTTAGGTTTAATTTTAACAAGATTGAACTTTGAGTAAAATTGCTCGTGCCAGTCGTATAATAAGGATGTCTCATCGATAGGTTCAATTTTTAAGGAGCTTGCACCATTCGAAACTTTGCTCCGAATCCTTTCTTTATGTAAGCTAAGAACGACCAATCCTACGAGTTTAAAGGGTTGAGAATCTACAAACTAAGAAAATAAATGGTCACTTTTCACTTTCCATGCGAAAAGGTTTGCATGCCCTTAGGTATAACGAAGTAGAGTTTCCAGGTTACCCTTCAATTTGCAAACAAAGCATTTGCTCTGTCAGGAAAGGCATACCTTTTAACGTACAAAGTAGACTTTCTAGGTTACCCTTCAATTTGCAAACAAAGCATTTGCTCTGTCAGGAAAGGCATACCTTTTGACGGAGGTATCTTATTCCAGTCTAATCCGATTTTGCTAAATGGACGGGTGTGTCAGACTAGTCATATTCCTACTCGGAAACCCACCTTATACTTGGGTTCTTCTGCCGAAGCAGACCAGGGTGCATGCCCCCTGGGTTTCAGTCACAATCACCGAATTACTTGCGCTCATCAGGTGGACGGACTGGAGATTGATGAGACATTCCTTACGTGAAAAGACCAGTTAGGGACAACATTTGACTATTAGCTATCTGTGAGCTAGGGAATGAAAGCTTGTCTACGAGCTGGACCACTCTGCCTTCATGCAGAAAACACATTACTCGAAAGAGTGAGGAGACAATGGCTCCCATGCTATAAATGTAGTCATGCCCAAGGAGTAGATTGTAATCTAAAGGTCCTTGGACTACCATTACGTTCAGATAAACGGTTTTCCCTCTCAAAGTTATAGGCAAATTTGGAAGGATCCCTAATGGTCGACTAGTTCCTTTGTCGAAGCCTATCAGATTTTGCATCTCAGGCAGAAGTGATGGCAAACCAATCACTTTCCAATCAGTTGAGGAAAGGATACTCACAAAATCCCCTTCATCTATGATAGTACCGACCATGACCATTCTGTAAGCTTGTACAATGATTCGGAATGGTACATTAGATGGTAGACAGGGTCTGCCTAGTAGATTCCAGTCGAAGGAAACGACTAGGTTGCTTGGAGGTGGGACCGAATAAACGGCCGGATACGACTCTGACGAACTTCCTTCCTGCGGTAAAGGAACGGGTAGATTGCCCCCATGTTCATCGGAGTCTGTGTTTACGAAAATAATTTGAACGGTGTCGTTCTCATTCTCTTCGGTGATTGTATCATCTGAAGATGGACCTTCCAAAGACAAGACTAGGTCGACTGCCGTCTCGACCTGATGGCTTTGGTCCGGTGTGGACTCATAGGGTTTATCTTCAATGATAGATGCTTTGACCAGCCACAAGGGTGTGTTAGTCGGATTTTCAACTAGCGATGGACTCGGCAAGAGTTTCTTGTATCCAGGAGGAAACCGTAGCGGTGAAGCAGGACGGTTATCCAAGACTCTTTTAGCTTCATCCAGGAAGGGACAATAGTGGATGACATGATCGCCTTCACACAACCTACAAGGAAATTTATATTTTCTTTTTTGCCCAGAGACTTCGTTTTCACTAGTTGACGGTGTACTCTCAACATGATCGTCAGAGGTTGACAACACCAGATTGTGCAAACGAGGAGACCAGTCCCTTAAGATTCGAGGGATGCAAGGACAATCTCGATGATAGTGGTCTCCTTTGCAAATGACACATGGAGATTTAGGTTTGGATGGTGCAGTGTGTGGATTTTCACTAGATGATGCATGATTGCCCCTTTTTGCCTTTGGCTCCTTCTTCTTCTTCTCCTTCTCCTTCCCTTTCTTCTTCTTCTTAGTTACCTAGTTTTTAGCTTTACCAGCTTCACCAAGCGAAGAGGAAGGAGGGGAGGGAGAAATTAAATAAGCAGAAGGTTCAGGGTAACTCTAGTATCATCTAGTTGCTGATTTGATTGCTCAGGAATCACGGTGTTTTGAACGATAGAGGTTGAGAAGAGCCATATTGGAAAGCCGTTTGTCGGTCCTGGAAGGGACAATGTGGCCATATGAGGTGCATCAACATCTCCCCAAGAGGAGAAAGGACTAGGATTTCCCCCAAAGGGAAATCCTTGCTTGGTGGACTCCATTTTCTCAACCTAAGACCAACGAGGGAACAATGACGTTATTCTGATTAAAATAAATTTATGACGCTTTAACACAACTTGCTTTTTCAATTTTTAAGAGTTGAGAAAAAGCTAAAGATGACTCTAGTCGCCTTTGATTTTTAACGAGCCTGAAGTGACAAGTGCTCAGATGGACCTTTTCCTTTAAGAAGTCTAAAAATGAACGAAAGAGACTACTTTGGAAATCTAGACAGAGGGATTACCGAACCAATCACAAAACTGCAGAATACTTTTTACGGTATGGCAGTCATTTTTCCCGAATGCTGTGTTCAGTGCATTGCGATCGATAGGGCGGCAGACACGACTTCCTAAGGATAAAGGATATAGCCTATTGTGGTCTCCCAATATCTACTCGATAGTACGTGGGAGCACAAGTCCGTACTGGAATTTGTCGTCTCAAAGAGGAGGAATCACCCAACCTATGATGAAAGCGATAGTTACCAGGATTTACAATGCTAGAATACGTCTCTAGCCTAGACTTCTAAATGTTGTGCGTTAGGTTTCAAAGCGTTTTTATGTTCATTGAATTTATTTTACAGTTGATGTTTCTTAAGAAGTTTGCCTTTAAGGTTCACTGCGTGATGTAGATATACAATTCCTAAAATGCAATCTAAGATGATAAACAGTCATTTATTCTTCTTTTTGCAATGAAAATCCTAGATACTAAGGAGAGAGAAGCGAGATTCTTTCAACATAGAGCAGAGAGCACACACTAGATGCACTGTCCTAAATCAAAATCAACAAGCAGTCTAAATGAAAATGCACATGCATGTATTTGCTTTCCACTTTCTTAATGTGTGGATGACAAAAAGAATGCTAAGTATAAATTTGAATTATCTTTTCAAAGCGACAATACTAACAATTTTCTCTTCAAAAGACGAAAGGAAGACAATGAAGACACTTTGCGATTTTGAATTGAAAACTGCTTTCGACACTTGAAAAACTATTAATTCAAATCAAATACAAGAGTAACAGTATAATCGACCATAAAGAATAGTAGGATTCTTTTCTTTGACTGAAAACGACACTTGTGACACTTCCAAATCAAAATACGACAGTCCGACTAAGATACTTCTTTGTAAAGGAGAACTGTAAATGGAGAACAATACATAAAAACATTCACAATTCTTTGTACAATGGAGGCTAAATAATGCAAAGGAAGGGAGTTTCCACAGTGGTATACTGATCACAGACAACAAAACTCCTGAATAAAGTTGAAGATAGTGAAGAAAAAGAAAAATCTGGAGGCAGAAACAATCTTATCTGATCATCACACCTGTAATACAGGGAAATGGGGATGCATCTCACCTACTGCACACGGGAGGTGCGATGCATCCAGATTGCCAAGAGGAGAAGGTGTGATGGTCTAGGGACGAGACTTCAACTTGGTTTGTGGTCACAGTTTGCAACTTAGTTCAAGGATTTAGGCCGAGCTAATGATAGTGAGTAAATGCAAATCATAGGGGCTGATCTAATGAGGTTACTTGAGCCACCACCAGGGAAATTAGGATGTTTGCAAATCAATTGTTCATTTTATAAACAAAACCTGGAGATGGACTGAAGCAGCATTGATCTACTTTGCACTTGCATAGAAAATGCAGTTCGAAGGCTAGCTGGCTTAACTTCAGGCTCCGTTTGTAGTTTATAAAGCAAACAAATATAGACAAGCAAACAAGATATTCGCTCCCCAGCGGAGTCGCCATTTTGTTATTGGGAAATCTAGTGTCCATTCAGAGCTGCTAGTCCCACTAAGACGGGTAGTTATCTTAGAAACAAACAAACTAAAGTTACTTTCGTTTTCCTTTATGAGAAGTAGATAGGAGAGGAATAGAGAATACCAACCTCAATCTTTCGCTTGGTTCCTTGCTTGTTCCCTTCCCCTCTGACAGATATTTGCCGCTCCTTCCTTGCTTACCCCGCTTCAAAGAGAACCTATAAAGTCAAAGCAGCATAATACCTTCAAGGTAAAAGGATTTAAAATCATAAACGATATAGGACCAGATATATATTGACCACACAAATGCATATATCATCAAACATACAAGAATGTGGAGGAAAACTTGAATAACTTTATTGATGAAAGAGTAGGAGAGATTACAACCCATTATCTGGACCGCTCATCCTCCTAATGAAAGCCCTTCTTCATCTATGAAAAAGCTAGATCACCCAACACTTGATGTTCCACAGGAACTACGACACTTCCTTACAAGATACAAAATTCCACCTTTGGATTTCTGGATGAGGGATCCATATATAGATGTTTGCAGGGGGTAGTCAGCTTTTGGATTTTGATTAGTGTCCTCCTCTTGATATTCTTGGTCCACTTGGGATTCAGATCTCTTATCATCCCTGGGCGAATTCAGAGAGGCAAGTGTCACAGGAGAAGTTTCTGGAAGATTCCATGATCATCCACCTTGCAAACTGTCTCTGCCATTTGTTTACTCTTGCCCATCATACCCTACAGAAGGGCTTTTCAGTATGCATCACACTTTTTGCATGTGGCAGGTGAGATGCATCACACCCTTAGCACTGAGATGTCTGTATGGTCCAGTTTTGACCAGTTCTGAGCAATTTTCCATGGAGAACTTCTGGGAGATGATGTAATTAGCTAACCTTGTTCCTTTAGGGTGTGAAACAACAATTTTAGGGACTCAGAAGCCCTTGGTTTATGGACATATATGATTGGGGTTGCAGTGCCCAAATATGTCTATAACACTCGCGGAGAACAAAGAGAGTGGACAATTTCAAAGGAAGGAAATTGGTTTTTACTTTCAGGGTAGAATGGGAATTGGGATGGGTATTGGGCTCCATAAAGACATCGGTTTGGAGTGCAGGGAACACCGATGGATAAAAAAGGTCATTATCAACAAGATTGGTTTTCTCATATTTCTACAAGAGGTGGTCTTGATAGTGAATATGAGAGTTAATAGGGTACAAACTGACACTGGTTCGAACTTGACAAACCATGGTTGCAAAGCAATGAGTATACACAAAACGAACAAGGGGATGACAAGGAAATGAGGGTTCAGGGATAGGTGGTAACAGAGTTAAAGTGGAAACTGAGAATTCAAGACGGGAAGAGATGAAGATGGAAATGAATGGCGTACATATATAGAACAATTGACAGGGCGGAGAGCTTATTTGTTATGCACAATAAATGAGTCTCAGACTTCAAAGTAATGATAGGAAATCCTATCACATACTGAGGAATGTCGTGATTTGACATAAAGTCTAACAGAAAAGGGGAAATATTATCGAGAATGGGAAATGGATATGGTAACTAACTTGGACATGACAGGAATTAATGATAGAAAAGATGATCATTAATGACACTAATATGATAAGATACGACAAAATCTCCCCAACCAAAATGAGTTGTGGTGGGTCACAATTGAAAAGAAAACCTATTTGTGGAAAAAAACTGAAGATACAAACAACCAAACTTAGAAAAGACTTATTGACAAAAATACCCTAACTCCTACCTACTACTCTCATGAAGATAGGACACTTGATTTCGGGGTTGAAGTAGAAAAATAGGGCTTCAGGCAAGCGCCATTCACCCATTCAGAGAAAAGGGTACCATCTAATTGAGCAAGTCAAACAACACCAAAATCTTTGATTTCCGCAACATAAAAAGGACCAAGACAATGCATTTGGAGCTTACCAGGATGCTTGTGATACTTGCTGTCATAAGGTAATACCTAGTTTTCTCAGAAAATGATTTCTTCTTGATATGTCAATTGTGCCAAGCCTTCTGGTGCTCATTCTCAATAATTTGATGGAAATACGCAAGAAATCGAGACTCATCTAGTTGTAATAATTCATGCACTCATTCAGGGATGGACTCATATTCATATATTCGAGTTGCATGAACAATAAAAAAATTAGGAACAATGAACTCAACAGGAACACCAACTTCTCTCCCATAAACCAACTCAAAAGGAGTGTAATTGTGCAACTGCTTGATGGTAGTTCAGTAGGCCCATAAAGTAGCAATAACTCGTTCATCCCCATCATCTCTATTTGCATAGAAAACCTTAGTAAGTTCCTTCTCTACAATTTTCTTAAAAGCTTCGACAGTTCCATTGGCTTGCAGATGATAAGGAGTGCTCTTATGGTGTTGTATCATGAAATTCTATAGCAGAGCTTGGATTATTTCATTGATGAAATTGGAGAATTGATCACTTGTAACACTTTGGGAACAACCAAACCTGGTAATAAGGTTTTTAAAAATAAACTAAGCATCTGTATTAGCAATGCAATCTTTAACAGGAGCAACTTCTGCCCAACGAGTCAAATAATTTGTTGCGGTAATGATATACCAAGCATGTGAATGACAAGCAGGAGGGTGCATAGGCCTAATAAAATCAACAACCCATTTCTCAAAAGTAGCAAGGACTCATACCAGATGAAAGAGAATTTCGTCATGACACGACGGTCGGATAACTTGTTGACAAACATCACAATTCTTTGCATATAGTTTTGCATCCTTAAAGAGAGTAGGCCACCAGAGGCTGGCTTGCAGAACTTTCCGAGCAATAGATTTGCCTCCAACATGACCTCCTATAATTCCCACATGACATTCCCATAATACGCCTTCACGTTCTTGATCAAGAATACAATGAAGCAAAACTTGTTCTAGTCCCATTTTATATAGTTGTCCTATAATAAGTTGGCAACCTTTTGCTCTAACTACCAAATGATTCTTTTGCACAATATTATAATCAAGAAGGAATTATTCGGTAGCAAGAAAAGTGGAAATATCTTCTAAGTAAACAGGGACAACTTCAATATGAAACAAGTGAGAATCTGACAATTGATCATCAATTGATCCCCCCGATTCTCCTGAATCCAACCTAGACAAATGGTCTAGCCCCACATTCAATCTTCTCGTCTTGACAGTCACCTCAAAAGTAATTTCCTGAAATAACAATAATCATTGACAAATCCTTCCTTCGAGTACAGGATTACTGACTAAATATTTTAGTGCTGAGTGGTCTGTGAAGAACTTGAATGGATCTCCTAGCAAATAATGTTAGAATTTTTGGAGAGAATATACCATAGCGAAAGCCTCCTGTTCTGTGGTGGTATATTTTTTCTCTACGGTTGAAAGTTTTCCGCTTGCAAAATAAATAGGATGATCCAAGTTCCCTTCACCTAGTTGTGTTAATATAGCTCCTAAGGCAATTCCAGATGCATCAACATGGACATGAAATGGACTATTCCATTTAGGATAGATCAGGATGGGTGCACTTGCAAGTTTCTCCTTCAAAGTATCAAATGTAGCATCACATTCAGTAGACCACACAAAGTGTTCAGATTTCTTAAGAAGATTCTTAAGCAGTGTTGTGATTAAAGCATAATTTCTTATAAATATGTGATAATAACCAGCATGTCCCAAAGTGTTATGCAACTGTCAGATAGAAGTGGGTGGCGAAATCTTCAGTATCACAACAACTTTGGAAGTCTCCACACATACTCCTTCTTTGTAGACGATATGCTCCAATAGTGTTCCAAAAGGCACAACAAAAATACATTTCTTCAGGTTCAAATATATTTGAAGTTCTCTGCATGATTCTATCGAATATAACGCACAACAAAACAGGATGATTCTTGAGCAAGCTATAAATGGTCCAATCATCCATATAAACTTCAAGAAACTTATGCATATATTCATGTAAGGCAACAACAACAATGTGCTAGAAAAAAGCAGGTGCATTCTTCAACCCAAAGGGCATAAAATTATAAGCATAATACCCCCGTTCAATAGTGAATGTGGTCTTATTCTTATCTTTTTCTGCAATAAAAAATTGATGATACCATAAGAAACCATCAATAAAAGAATAAGCTTCATTTCCTCCAACATTATCCAAAACTTCATCACTAAAGGGAGTTGGAAATGGGTCATGCACACAAGAATTATTGAGGCTATGGTAATCAAAACACACTCACATTTCCTTCGAATCCTTCATATCTTGGATGGAAATGGGGCTTATCCATTCAGTTTTATCAACTAGGAATATAAGACCAACAACTAGCATTTTTTCAATTTCCTTCTTCACTTTCTCGGTGCAGATTTAATATGTAGGGTCGATGTTTAATTAGATTCGCATATGTATTTAATGTTATTTTCATTTCTCTTAGATCTCCTTTAATTCCCTTTAGCTCTAAAATGGAATAGGGAGACAAATCCTTATATTCTTTGAGCAAATAAAAAATTTGCCGAGTGGTTTGATCATCCCGATAGTCCCCAATAGAAGCAAGCTTCGATTTCTCTTATGTCTCGATATTCATCTTCTTCAAATTAAGAGGTTGCAGATACAAAACATCATGTATATGATCCTCTTTTATTTTTCGTTCCCCTTTAGACTCTTTAAAGGACAATTGTTTTAGCTCCTCTAGGTCATCATGCAGATCTTTATTAACTTTACTACAAACAACAACTTCATGGAACCCTGATTCATATTGGTGTGCAAAATCTCCATACCTGATGGATTATGCCAAAATTTCCCCACCTAAAAATAATAATCCTTTGATAGATCAAAGAGATTCCACTATCCTTTCATTAGCATTAAAAAAATAAAAGTTTCAACAGAACTGGGCAAACAACACATCCCAATCTGTTGTTTGAAATTTCAACTCATCCTGCAAATATCAAGCTTGAAAAATGTTTCCCATGGAATGGACAAATAGATGTAGCCACATTTCAACTGCTAGACCATCAACTTCCCATATAGAAAAACGATGTGCAATGTGCTCTTGCAGACAAGTACAACCATCATAAGTGGGCATTTTACATAAAATCTAATTTAGAGGAAGAAACTGATAAAGCAAGTTAAACTTAATTGTGATCCAGCATTGAAGCTGACCCTGATGGGCTTCCCACCATCTTGCGGGGGTCACTTGCAAAGAAACACTCATGGGAGGAACTTTTTGACTTTCTTCCATGCAAGAATCAACTTCTTTAATAAGATTTACAACAAAATTAGTACCAAAAAGATGGGAAACTCACGTATCTCAGTACCAATCCAGTGGACACATAGAACATTAGCAAAATGTCGGGAATGATTTTTATGAGCTCCTTGTTGCCAGTCTTCCATTCCAGCATCAGAGCCAACTTCACTACTTTGAGTACTTTGCCAACTGATAGATCCAACTGTCATGGGTTAATATAATCCTCTCGCCTCCCAATGGTAAGTTGATATAATTGGTCCAGTAGATTAGGCGAATCAACATCATCCAACGGTTTAGTAAATATCGAGCCCTGATAATGATCAAGAGGTTTTATGACTCATGTTCCATCTACTTCAAAAGTCATAGTTTCCCACTTCAAATCAATGAACTCATAGTTTTCAAAAGCCTAGTCGATGCCCAATAAAGTTGGACATGGATCTTTATCCCCAATAATGTCAATAACTTCAAAATCCACATATGTTACCGGAAATATCAAATTCAACATCCTCTATTCTGCTAATAGGAAGAATACAATATTTATTTTCCATTCGCAACTGAATAGGGGAAAAGACCAACTTGGGTCTTCTGAGAGTTTTCCAAAATTTTCTTGGTAGAATATTGACATCTAAGCCCAAATCTAACATGGAGTCCTTAATTTGAAAACATGAGATCTGAGCGTCTACCCGGAACTCCCTTCTAGTTTCTTTCTTGTTCCACCGTACTTGTCTAGAATTCCACTAAAGTAAATTCACGAAAATTGGTTTTCAGAAAACACATCATCCTTAACAATAACCTTTAACCTTTTCCGCAACTAACCAACAAGTTGTTCATCATTCATAATTTGTAGAAATAACTCAAACCAATCCATTATTGGTCGGAAAGGTTCTACAAATTGTTTCTCATCATGAACCTTTACTTTACCTTTTTGTCCATTGCGAGATCCTTGCGAACAAATTAACTGACAGAAAAGTTTAGCTGCATCCCTATAGTATTCCTTGTGTTGATTTGGATCATAAGACTTCTCTGGAGATGCAGCTCTTATGACAACTGGATGCTCAGGGGTTCCAACATTAGCTCCAATCTTCTTTCCTCCTCTTGTAACAACATTGATATTAGGTTGCACTGTAAGAATAGGATCCCAAGGCTCTGCACAGACCAAATATCTCCTTTAGCTCGGTTCCACTCCTTCGACCGAGCAATAAGTTCAGGACAATCTTCAGTTGCATGGATATTCACTTGATAGTATCAACTTTCCGGAGTATCCAACAACCTGCCATCTCTCATTGTATCAGATCTATCTGACTTGTGTCTATGAGGAGATCTACTGTCATATGCCCCATTAGTTTCATCCTCATGTCCATGGCTGATCCGAAGTGTCCCTTGTCGCTGCAAGTCTGAAAAACTTTGAAGAAGTATAACATTCACCTTTTCCTACTTCTCTTGTGCTTGTATGTTTCGGTCATTATCCACCTTACAACTCCTTATCTCTTCCTTCAAAATTCTCAATTTAACTGCCAAATCTGAAGAGTTCCCAACACCATACTTCTCTTCGGATTCATAGGGAGAGTCCTTGTAGTTAACTAGCCATTTGATATTTCTGTTCCTGCAATGCATACTATGTCAGATGAACCTAATCAAAATAAACCAGTGTACCTCAGCATAGCTCGGGGAGGATACCTTATCTGCAAGATCACCAAATCAGCGTGATACATGTATAACATAATCATAACAACATATTGACATATACAAGTAAATGTATCAACGCATAAACATCACTCTAACTAGGATCCAGTCATCAATGCAAGGCCACATCAACAATGTATGCTATGACCTCATGCATGAAAAAAACCATTACTCCATTATAGACATTGCTACATGCAACTAAAAATATGCATAAGCAATGCATAACCAACTACAAATATGCATAAACACATGTAGTCGAACATAATCGATCAATTCTTGCAATCAACCTTATAGATTGATACATGTAATCAAGATATTCAAAATGGAACCTAACATACAGATGTAAGTAGGCGACATAAAATCAACATGTAAGCGACAAATAACCATATACAGTCAGTCACATACGCATGTCAAATACTCTTCATGAAATCAACATCAAATTATCCATGATAATCATACTACAACCCTCATACAACATCAAGCAAATGCAACAAGTATATCAGTGTTGTTGAGATTGCAACAAGATGATGGAGCTTAGTGAAAAGAGTCGCCTTCACTAAGTGGGCCCGCAGGCTATTTTTGGCGCAAGTCTATTTTTAGACTATGTCTATTTTTAGACATATGGATCATGTCTATGGATTGCAGGTTGCTGTTATGGATGATTGATCAAGTTGGGAAAAATAGATGGACTTCTATTTTTGATGAAAGTGTGAGTGATCAAGTCTATTTTTAGACTGGCTGTCAAAAATAGAAAAGTCAAATATTATTATCTCACAATAATATTTGGACTATAAACTTTGTCTTATTCTCTTGGAGCACTTCAGTTCGAGCTACGGATGTGGCACATGCAATTCCATGAAGGAAATACGTGGTTCTTATGGGTTAGTTGAATATTTGCATGCATGACTTCAGTTAGAACTCAAGTGAGTTGAGTTTAGTGGACTGGAGGTGCAGTTGATGGAGTTGTGTTCAGTTTAGCTTTGTTAAACTGGTTGTATTTAGTCTAACTGGAAAATAGACTAGAGATGAGTTGGGTGAATTAGTTATTAATTAATTCACAAGTTATTAACTCATAATACAACTAATGAATACATCAGTTAACTCAGTTGCATGTCAGTGCATGTTCAGTTCAGGAGGGACAGGTGTTAGAGAATCAGATTGCTATCAGTTGTGACTATAGTTGTGCACCAGATCTTGCACAAATCAGGGGATTGAGTATGCCAATGAGTTTTTCCACATTGTAGCTTGGAAATACGTGATTTAGCCAAGGAAAGACGTGGCTGCCTTGGTATTATCACCGGTTCTTGTGCAGGTATTGAGCAGCGGAGGCAAGCAGCGGAAGAGATTTGAGCCAGTGATTGATTCAGATCTGAGCTGTATTGTGTGTAACAGGTGGAGCTGGTACTGGATTGCTTGTGATAAGCATTGTACTTTGTAATGTTACATGACTCAATCATTAATATACAGATAGTTGGGGTTTTTAGCGAGATGCTTTCCCCGGGATACATACTGTGTTAATGTGTGAATGCTCTTGATGTTTTATTGTTATTGATGCTGCTATATTGATGATCAACGTAGAGGAGCTTATGTATTGTGTATGTTTTCCGCAATAGTACATGATCAGGATAATCTCTGTTGAATATGTGTTAAATTATTCAAAATTTCTACAAGTGTAACATACACACATGCAACTGACATGCATGCATGACCAACACATTCAACCCATCCAATCCGAGAGTTGAACCATGCTATGATACCCAAGTATATGTGGGTTACATTCAACCAAAGTAACCATGCTAACTGGGGTAAACATGAGACGAGAGGCTACTATGATCAGATTCGACCTCTTAGGTGACCCTAAGGAAGTGGAATAGATGGAACATCACACACAATCATTCAACATCATCAATAGAACCCTCAGGAGACAAGTCAACCACTCAGACAACCTGTCCCTGGGCCCCACTATGGTTTTGGACCTCTTAGGCCATAGTCTTTCTCATGTTATGGACAAGGGAGCGACCAGAAACCCAAAGTCGCTCTCATAGGCCTGCCTGCTAGTGACTATGGACCAGAATTTCTAGTTCTATGCCAACGACCCCCGGATTTAAGCCACTTTTCCAGGCCCAGAGCCCAGGCCAATGCGTAGAATGGAATGATAGCTGGAAATCAGAGAAAGTACAAGGAAACAATGCAAAAAAAGCAATAAGCTCAAAAGGACCTTAACCAAACCCCTACTAGCCATGAGAGGAATTTCATCAAACATATTTTCCACATGTAACCTACAAGTGTAAACAATAGAATTAAGTGTAGGGATCTCATACTTATCTGAGAATCGCTATGAACCATTTTTCCCTCATTCCATTTGCTACATTATCATCTATTATGTCATAGACACATTATCCATTCATGTATAAGTATAACATGCTGAGAGCCATACATAGATGTTGTCGCAAAATGTACATATAACTAGAAAAATAGGAACGGAAATACCATAAACATATCATCCCTCAAAACCCCTATATACACCAGTACATTTACACATGAAAATCAAGGGAATGAATTTCTCATTAATCAATGCAATGAACCAACTAGAGATGGGACTACCATGTTCCACCTGACCATAGAATGATTGAGCCAAATCTCTCTTCAGTTATTCACCCCCGTGCCATATTCTAAGCATGAATGTGGGACTCAAACCAAAAGAACTCAATCAGGGCATACCAAGGCTAAACCACCTCACCCTCATCAATAGAATCTAGGCTTTATCGTAATCCATCCTGGATCACTAGGCCAACACAATGAACACATCATAACAGGCTTTACCCTGATATTCACCCGATCACTAGGCCAAAAAAGCATGGGTGCCACTGGATTTATCCACTTGCACCATGAGGAAATTTCCTGTCTCCTAGTCTCTTAGGATTTTCCGCAATCCAAACCCAGATCACTAGGCCGTAATCCGAGACCCACTCTCCAAGCTTTACCACATATCCCAAACCTAGGATTACTAGGCCTAATGAAGAGAAAACCACCTTTAGCTTTACCGTATATCCTTCCATTCACTGGCAAGGATTCCTAGGCCATCTAAGGCAACACAAAATTCATCTTTACCAGAACCCACAATACAGTTCAGGGGTTACTAGGCCATGTGTTCTATCATTTCGGAGATCCACCTCACTCAGATTTGAATCCATCCGGAAATACATCTCAACCAAACATGAGAACCCCATCACACCATGGATATCCAGAAATTGCAGGGCTAGGTTGGGAAAAATTGTTATACCTCGCAAAACCCATGCCATGATAGAAAATAACCACATGCAGTACCATGCATGAAAAATTTAGCAAGGAAAATACACATGAAAGTCGATACCTACAATGAAGCTCGATGTAACTGCTTGATCTTACCTTTCCTTGCTTGATCCTTGCTTCCTCTTGCCTTATTTACCTTTCTTGCTCCAATTTCAAAGTGCTCCAAGAAAACTCTAAGTGTCCAAGAGTATGAGAGAGAGAGAGAGAATAATGAGAGTGCTCCAAAACCGAACTAACAAAAGGTTACAAACTGATCCTCAAGAGCCTTTTTATGAATGAGGTCTCTATTTTCTTCATTTTCCATTATTTTCCTTCAATTTGCTCCTCACATGAAACCTGTGACCTTTCACCTCCCTTTTCTTCTAATTTCCATTATTTTCATAAATAAATGTGCCAAAAATTCCATTTTGCCTTTCCAAAGCCTTAGCCATTGCCTTTTCCAATTTCCTTAGCCATAAACAACCAAATGAAAACCCCCTAGGATGTCTTGACCAACATTAAGCTTGGAATAAGTGTCCCATTCATCCGTGGTTATTGTTTTTAACTTTTATTCCATGAAATTTTCACCAAGGTTGTTCAAACAGAACCCTCCCCCTTGGGGGACACCATCCTCGGTGTTCAATCACACATACACCTTAGCAACCTGTTGAAAGAAGACATACTTCTTATGGAGCTTTATAAGACAACTCATTACAGTATTTACAATGATCATCCTGTTGAGTGCCAACTCATATAACATCATGTTTATAACATAACCACATGATATCATAATAACATGACACCTATACCACATAGTGGGTATTTATAACATAGCTCGTTACTGTATTTACATCCACACATAGGTGTACATATAGAAACAACATCAAAATGTATATACCAAAACATATGCCACATCATATACCAAAGCATATATCAAAAGATATACTAAACACGATATCTAAACATATATCAAATCAACATAAGAAAATACCAAACCACCATAACCAAATACCAAAACACCATAAGCACATACTAAACCACTATAAGAAAATACCAACCACCATGTCAAGCTGCTTTGACTCAACTAACAAACAAGGAAGGATACATGGCCCGCATTTGATCCGCCATATCCCATGTAGCTTCATCAGGCCCAAAGTGCTTCCATTTCACTTTAACTTGCTCGATTGCTCAGTTTTGGAGCATGAACACCTTTTTATGCAATATACACTGAGGCTCCGGTTGGAATTCTCCATCTGGTTCGATCTGCAATACAAATCAGTCAATCACATGATCAACATCCTTAACATACTTCTTAAGAAAAGATACATGGAAAACATCGTGGACTTTCACTATTGGAGGCAGTGCAAGTTGATAGGCTACTAGCCCAACCCTGTCAATGATACGGAAGGGTCCACAAAACCGTGGTGCCATCTGGCACATGATCCAATCCGCAAGGAGCTCTTCTTCGGTTTGATGTGCAAGTACACCTGTTCCCCAACCTGGAACTCCTTGAACAAGCTATTCCTATTTACATAACTCTTCTGCCTATCTTGTGTTTCCTTGCAATTCTTCATGATCACCTGCATCTCATGTTCCATGTCTGCCAACATATTTGGTCCAATCAATACTCTGCTAACCGGATCACTCCAACCAATGGGAGTGTTACAACTCCACCCATACAATGCCTCAAAAGGACTCATCCTCAATGACTCTTGATAACCGTTTTTGTATGCGAAATCTACTAAGGGGAGATACTCTTCTCACTTTCGCTACTAAGGCATCACATACATCCTCAACATGTCCTCTAATATCCTGTTGACCCTCTCTATATGTCCATCTGTCTGGAGATTATAAGTTGTGTTGAAGGCCAACTCTATGCCCAAACCTACAAATAAGTCCTTCCAAAACTTGGAAGTGAACTTCGCATCTCTGTCTAACATAATCTCCTTCAGAACACGATGTAGCCTAACCATATCTCCGATGAACACCTGTGCCACATCACTAGCTGAGAACGTAGACTTGATCAGAATGAAGTGTGCAACCTTTGTTAACCTATCCATAATGACCATGATGGAATCATTTTGCTTCACTGTATTCAGCAACCCTGTGATGAAGTCCATGAAAATGACCTCCCATTTCCATTCTGGAATCACAATTGGCTTTAGTATTCCACCTGGATGTTTACACTTTACCTTCATTCACTGACAATCAAAGCATCTAGCCACAAACTCTACTACATCCCTATTCAAATTCAACCAATAGTAATACCTCTTCACCACTGCCAGTGTCTTCTGATAACCTAGGTGACCTGAATATGGTTTCGCATGAAATTCCCTCAAGATCACCTTCTTGAGCTCATTGTTATCCGATACATATATCTTGTCTTAGAACTTGACTAATCCATTTGTTGTAAGACGATAGTCCATGCCCTGTGCACCTACACCTGTACCTGTACATGTACCAATACATGTACTTGTACCATGACCTATACCTATACTGTCACCCTACTGCAACTTGTGCACAATCTCCATATACCTGACATCCTGTTGTCCTACTTGCAAGATCCTATCCTGTAGATTTGTCCCATAGGAGCTCACAGCTGCCAAGTGATGTACCTATATCCATCTACTGAGAGCATCTTCCACTTTGTTCTCCTTACCTTTGATGTACCTGATTTCAAGATCAAACTCACTGATCGTGGCCAACCATCTAGCCTGTCTGGCATTCAGATTCGGCTGGTCAAACAAATTCCTCAACCCAATGTGATCAATCATAAGCAAAAATTTCCTACCAAGAAGATAGTGCCTCCACATCTTCAGTGCATGTATAATCACTGCTAACTCAAGATCATGTGGCGGGTAGTTCTACTCGATGTCATTTAGTTTCCGGGACTCATAACATACCACCTGTCCATCCTACATAAGGAATCCACCAAGCCCTCTCTTGCAAGCATCTGTGCATACCAAAAACTCTTTGTATGGATCTGCAATCTATAGTACTGCTACATGCATCAACAACTGCTTAAGATGCTCAAAGCTAGCCTCACGCTCCTCTTTCCATTCAAACTTCTTACCTTTCCTTTGCAATGATGTAATAGGATAAGCAATCCAAGAGAAGTTCTTGATGAACCTCCTGTAATATCCTATCAGAACCATGAAATATCTCACCTCATCCACATTCTTAGGAGCTATCCACTCCATGATGGCCCTTATCTTCTCTGGATCTACCGAAATTCCCTCCTTGGAGACCACATGCCCCAAGTAGTGTACCTTAGTCTGAAAGAAACTGCACTTTTTGAGCTTAGCATACAACTTATGCTTTCTCAACAATCTCAATACTGCTGCTAAGTGCTCGACGTGCTCTTCCTCATTTTTAGAATATATCAATATATCATCAATGAACACAATAAAAAACTTATCCAAATATGAACGCAACACACTATTCATCAAACACATTAATGTAGCTGGAGCATTAGTTAAGCCAAATAGACAACAACAAATTCACAATGCCCATAGCTGGTCCTGAACGCAGTCTTGTGAATGTCCTCCTCTTTGATGCATACCTGATGGTATCCAGATCTCAAGTCAATCTTCGAGAACACCGCTTCTTCCTTCAGCTGATCGAATAAGTCATTAATCCTCGGCAAAGGATATATATTCTTGATAGTCACTTTGTTCAAATACATGTAGTCAATGCATAATATAAGAGTACCATGTTTTTTCCTCACAAACAAGATCGGTGCGCCCCAAGGTGATGTACTTGGCCTAATGTATCCCTTGTCCAACACTCCAACCGATCAGTACCAACACCTCTATGTTGTTGTTGCGCCTCATGTCCCTGTAGACTAGCTGCATTAAATCTCTTTTGTGGTGCCACTTTCTCTTTCTCATCTACATGTTAAGGCCTTGTCCTCTTAGGCTTCCATTTACCTTTACCTTTGTCCTTTCCTTTCCATCGATGTTGAGATTCATTCTTACGCTTTTATTGTTCATAGCAATGCTTGAGTTTCCCAATAACTTCCTCAAGTGACTAAGGCTCATCATACTCAATCTGATCTCTAAATTCTAATGGCAAACCACTGTCAAACCATTGAACTTTAGCCTTCTCATCAATAAGATATGGTTCATACCTCAATAACTCCAGAAATTTGGTTGTGTACTCTTCATCTATCATTGATCCCATCTTTAGCTCATAGAATTCTTTTTCCTTACTGTCATAGTACCTTTCTGACAAGTACTTCTTCCTAAAAAATCTCTTGAACTCCTGCCAAATCAAGTCATTTTTCTTGATGTCTCTAACCTGCTTAACATCTTCCCACTAGATGTATGCTTTACCTTTCAAGATGAAGATAGCTATTCTAGCCTTCATGTTATTTGTGTACTCATGCAACTCAAAGAATTTGTTCATTCTAAGTATCCAAGCCTCTACATCTTTTGGCTTATTCATATATTCGTCCAAAGTAGGTGGTTTTTCTTTCTTGAACTCATTTGACAAGTATCCCCTATCATTCCTCCTATAAGGATGATAACGACGATGATCATGATGTCTATCAAAACTAGAACTAGAATAATACTTGTACTCATTGCCCCTCCTTTTCAGAGTGTCCAACAACCTGCCATCTCTCACTGTATCAGATCTATCTGACTTGTGTCTACTAGGAGATCTACTACCATATGGCCCATTAGTTTTATCCTCATGTCCATAGCTGATTTGAAGTGGCCCTTGTCACTGCAAGTCCGACAAACTTTGAAGATGTATAACATTCACCTCTGCCTGCTTCTCTTGTGCCTATATGATCCGGTCATTATCCACCTTACAACTCCTTATCTCTTCCTTCAAACTTCTCAATGTAACTGCCAAATCTAAAGAGTTCCAAACACCATACTTCTCTTCAGATTCATAGGAAGAGTCCTTGTAGTCAACCATCTTGCTCGCCATTTGATCTTTCTCTTCCTCCAATGCATAATATGTCAGTTAAACCAAACCACAATAAACCAATGTACCTCAATATAGCTCAGGGAGGATACCTTGTCTACAAGATCACCAAATTAGCGTGATACATGTATAACATAATCATAACAACATATCGACATACACAAGTAAATGTATCAACACATAAACATCACTCTAACTAGGATCCAATCATCAATGCAAGACCATTTCAACAATGCATGCTATGACCTCATGCATGACAACAACCATTACTCCATTATACACATTGCTACATGCAACCGACAATATGCATAAGTAATGGCTAGCCAACTACAAATACGCATAAATGCATGTAGTCGAACATAATTGACCAGTTCTTGCAATCAACCTACAAGACTGATACATGTAATCAAAATATTCAAAATTTAACCTAACATACAAGGATGTAAGTAGGTGACGTAAAATCAACATGTAAGCATAAAATAACCATATATAGTCAGTCACATACTCATGTCAAATACTCTTCACGAAATCAACATCAAATTCTCCATGATAACCATACTACAACCCTAATCCAACATCAAGAAAATGAAACAAGTATATCAGTGTAAGAGACACACACGCAACTGACATGCATGCATGACCAACACATTCAACCCATCCAGTCTGAGAGTTGAGCCATGCTCTGATACCACTCTGTAAGACCCTCCTCCCACATCCACCAAAGTAACCATGCCAACCGGGGTAAACATGAGTTGAGAGGCTACTATGATCATATTCGACCTCCTAGGTGACCTTAAGGAAGTGGAATCGATGGAACATCACACACAATCATTCAACATTATCAACAGAACCCTCAAGAGATAAGTCATCCACTCAGACATCTTGTCCCTGGGTCCCACTGTTGTTCTGGACCTCTTAGACGATAGTTGCTCTCAAGTTATGGGCAAGGGAGTGACCAGAAACCCAAATTCACTCTCATAGGCTTGCTTGCCAACGACTATGGACCATAATTTCTAGTTTTGTACCAACAACCCTAGGATTTAAGTCACTTTTTCAGGCCTAGAGCCCAGGCCACTGCCCAGAATGGAATGATATCTTGAAATCAAGGAAAGTACAGGGAAACAATGCAACAAAAGTAATAATCTCAACATGACCTTAACCAAACCCCTACTAGCCATGATAGGCATTTCATCAAACATATTGTCAGCATGTAACCTATAGGTGTAAACAATAGAATTAAGTGTAGGGATCTCATACTTATCTGAGAATCGATATGAACCATTGTACCCCCATGCCATTTGTTGCATTATCTTCTATTAGGTCACAAACACATTATCCATTCATGTACAAGTAAAACATGCTGAGAGCCATACATAGCTGTTATCACAAAATGTACATATAACCAGCATAATAGGAACAAAAATACCATAAACATATCATCCATCAAAATCCATATATACACCAGTACATTTACACATGAAAATTAAGGGAATGGATTTCTCATTAATCAATGCAATGAACCAACCGAAGATGGGACTACCATGTTCCACTCAACCACCGAATGGTTGAGCCAGATCTCTCTTAAGCCATTCACCCTCGTGCCATATTCCAAGCATGAATATGGGACGCAAACCAAAAGAACTCAACCATGGCATATCAAGGCTAAACCACCTCACACTCATTAATAGAAACCATGCTTTACCGTAATCCATGCTGGATCACTAGGCCAACACAACGAACACATCATAATAGGATTTATTATGATCTCCACCCAATCACTAGGCCAAAGAAGCATGGATGCCACTAGATTTCTCCACCTACACCGTGAAGAATTTTCCTGTCTCCTAGTCTCTCATGCTTTATGCAATCCAAACCCGGATCACTATGTCCTAAACCGAGACCCACTCTCTAAGATTTACCGCATATCCCAAACCCAAGATTACTAGGCCCAATGGAGAGCAAACCACTTCTAGGCTTTATCGTATATCCAGCCATTCACCGGCATGGATTCCTAGGCTATCCGAGGCAACAAAAAATTTGGTTTTACCATAACCCACATTCTGGTTCAGGGGTTACTAGGCCATGTGTTCTATCATTTTAGAGATCCACCTCACTTAGCTTCAAATCCATTTGGTAGTCCAGCTCAACCAAACATGAGAACCCCATCACATCATGGCTATCCAAAAATGGCAAAGCTAGGTTGAAAAAAATTGTTTTACCTTGCAAAACCCATGCCATGATAGAAAAGAACCACATGCAATACCATGCATGCCAAATCTAGCAATGAAAATACACATGCAAGTTGATACATGTAATCAAGCCCATTGTAGCTGCTTGATCCTGCCTTTCCCTGCTGGATCCTTGCTTCCTCTTCCCTTCTTTGCCTTTCTTACTCGAATGTCAAAGTGCTGCAAGAAAACTCTAACTGTCCAAGAGTATGAGAGAGAGAGAGAATAATGAGAGTTCTCTAAAACTAAAATGACAAAAGGTTACCAACTGATACCCAGAAGCCTTTTTATGAATGAGGCCTCTATTTTCTTCATTTTCCATTATTTTCCTTCAATTTCCTCCTCACATGCAACCTATGACCTTTCACCTCCCTTTTCTCCTAATTTCCATTATTTTCATAAATAAATGTGCCAAAAATGCCATTTTACATTTCCAAAGCCTTAGTTATTGCCTTTGCCAATTTCCTTAACCTTAAACAATCAAACGAACACCCCCTAGGATGTCTTTCCCAACATTAAGCTTGGAATAAGTGTCCCATTCATCTGTGGTTATTGTTTTTAACTTTTATTACATGAAATTTTCACCAGGGCTATTACATGCTCTGCTTCCAACGAATTTATCGAAAATGTCTTTCGCAAATTATATTCCTTCAAAAAAAAAGGTCCCAATAGTGTGTAAATAATTTTTTCTAATATTTTAATAATCTTTTTTTATAATAGCCTTTTTTCATAGTGAAAGTTGTAATGTAATTTATTTCATAATAAAAGAGGCACTTTTTGTGCGGAGGTTTGTGTTCTTTGCTCTACACACACATCCTCCCACACACTTTGTCTCTTATCCTCTTGCACACTCTATCTCCCGCACAAGCATCCTCCCAAGACACGTAAAGATCCACACAAATACATGGCTTCAATTTCAATGTTGCAGAGGGGTAGATAGTTATGAGAGTGAGCAGGGAACGTGAATGCATAATCAAAAGGGATCAACAAAACTCGAAAGGTGTTTAATAATGGTTTCTAAAGCGAGGTTCCATATTAATATACAGACCGAGCAAGCTATTAATTGGCACAATTCACAATCAAAAGAGGATCCAAGACAACTCACTATTAATATTTTCCATTTGGATACTCGCTTTAGATAAATACGCCTGGTACCAAACCCAAAATTCACAGGTCTTGTTGAGATCTTGTCTTAGAGTTGAACCAATTTCCCATCCCTGCCTTTTCATGATGGATCCATCAGGTGGATGAGATAGCATTCGATGTGTCCACGTTGGGTGCTTTGGTCAGCGAACTCTTCCGACACCTTTTCTCTAAGTCCTCGTTGCTTGTGTCATATACATCTTCCTCTTACACCATAAATTCCTTGGATTGTTGCATTCCATGTGTGCCATAACTAATTCCATTGTCACGCCCTGCATTACTTTTCGCATGCTCAATACTTTGGTGTGCTACAACAACGGTAGTGCTAGTATGGGAAGGGAAGTCAACAATCTTGATAGTGAATAATTGATTGATTCAGTTGATAGTAGGCACACATCTTTGTGGGTGTGATGCTTCAAATTTCTATACTAAATCTACTTATCAGCCTCTTAACGAAACGTACAATAAATATTCGCCTTGAGAGACCTAGGAGCCTGATTCAAAGCCTATGAATCCTTGCAATTTGAGTAATGAAAAGTACGATCGCTATTTTTAATCTACAAATGTTTATTATACTTCAAAGACTTGTGAGACACCTTCTCTTGAGCCTTCGAATCCTTTTGAGTCTCTGGGTCTTTATTCAAAGTTTCCACAGCTCCACGCTGCGACGACTTAAGTCCACTGTGGGCGTTGTGCGACACCAGTGATATTTCATCGCAATTACAACTACTCTAACCTAGACTATGCCTAACACTCCAACACTTAGGCAATTTTTCATTCAAGTGTTCTTCTATTCAATTATGTAGCGGAAATAACTTCAATTCGATTTACTTCTTTTACGTTCAATAGTTATACAGTTCTACGATAACAATGTGCGATATCGTAACAATCATAAACGAATGTACACAACAATATATATGGGAGGGAGAAACTACCCAAAGTAGTTTTCCCCAATTTTTATTAACTGTTACAACCAATATTTACAACAACAATTTTACAATATACAAATGGTGTGGTTGTTGCGTGGCTTGGGCCAACAAACTCGTCCACCCAATCTGCCTAGGTCATGTAGTCCTTCCCTACACTTTCAACCTGCGCAAAAACCCCAAAATATCCACCTAAAGAGAAAACCAACAATATCCCAATCATGTTGGCTTGCTGGGCAAGCCCCACCTTGCCCATGTCGTCCTTCCTGTGTTTTTTTGTGACATGCAACCTTCTATAATTTGTATGATACCGTTGACTTCACCCCTTACTTGTGCTACCTATTCTATGATTTCCTTTTCTTATCGAATTTCTTGGTTCTGCCCTTGGTCAAATGCCTCTTTCCTCTACTTACATGTGTTCAACCTTTTGGTTTAAGTGGGACAACACCCCTTCACTTCTTGAGCTAACCCATAATCTTGTGCAAACACCCCTTCACTTCTTGAGCTGATCCATCATCTTGTGCGAGCACCCTTTCATACGCAAGCGCACCCCTAGGTTGACTTACCTATGGGTGGGTGGGAACCCCTGCCTAGGTGCTCTGCTTGCCTTGTTGCTCACGTTGTCACCCACTTGGTTGCTCTCTTGCCATTTACTCTATGTCTCTACCCGCTTTCTCACCCGTCGCACCCCGCTTTCTGCCTTGTCGTTGCGTCGCACTTGTCTGCCCACTATCCCTTGGTGTGGGTATGCTTGTGGGAACGGGCCCACCAAGACGTGTGCACTTTCTACCCTATTTGTGTGGGTTACCTCCATTATAGATTACCCGCACCCCTCAAATCGCCCTCTGACGTGCACTCTTCACCAAATCATAACCAAGTCGTCCTTGTCGCATAGGTGGGCGACCTTCCTTCCTGCGGGCACACCCATCATGCGATCTCCCCAATTTGGTCCCAAATTCAGTTTTTCACCTCTCTAAGTGAGCATGGCATTTTCATGGGCACCCATTGGCCTTAGTACCAACTCAGAGCCCTGGCCTTAGTACCAACTCAGATCCCACCATAAACAACACCATCTCAAAAAACTCCATCGCCAAGACCAACTGTCGCAAAGTGCCACAAGCTCAAACATCAATTGTCCCTGCTACATGAACTCCTTGCCTTCATCACATGAACCTTCATCAAGGCTCGTGACTTTATGTGGGTAAGACTCCTCAATCTCATAGTCATCAACCATAACTCGTTGTGATCCTCCACACCACCTCAACTCACAGAAGGCTGCTCCCTCGAACTCGGATGCATGCTTTGGTCGCAACTCATATCATGCAAATCCATCACATGTCGCCATCATGTGAACTATTGTTTCCATACTCCAACTCAACTCTGCCATGAATTCATGCACTTGGCCACCCCATGACTTAAACTAGTTGGGTAGCTAATCCAACCATCGCGTCCAACTCATAGAATGCACCTCTTCAAGCCATTATCAATCGTTTCTTCATCACTCCATCACATTTTCAACTCGATCAAGAATTCTTCCCATCTTCATGCATCAATCCCTCAATGAACACTCATCATGCCATATTCAGGTCCATGAAGAAAACTCCATCTCATCTATGATTTTCTACTCATCAACACTATCAAAGAGGCAAGTCTACACTTGCCTCATCATCTTGTCCATGTGATGCCCATATTTATAGACCAACAAACTCCATGTCCATCGAAAATGGTTGTCTCATCATACTTAGCCCATTCCCAAGTGCTCCCACCAAGTCACCTTCATTGCTATAACCACCATCCAACTCCAAGGTGTCTCACTCTTATCGCATCCATCAAGTTGCTCCTCACAAACACATCCCATACTATGCCCAAGGTATGTGTACCATATGGCATCAAATTCAAGTCTAAAACTGACCTTAAATCCTAAATGAACCGATACTCCAAGACTACCATCACATGAATTCTTCATTGGTTGCAACTTCCTTCAAGTCGTCATAAGCTCCTATGAACCATTTGCATCCAACAGTTCAGGAAAACACACTTGCCTCGGTCTCAAGTCCCATTGCAAGTGCCTATACCTTCTTCATTGCATGAGTTCTCTCATAAGTTGCCCATGACCTCAAAACAACCATGGCCTTAATGTTCAAATGCGTCCAACATCCCCATCGTTCCATTTTCAAAACATCTTCATGCGGAATCGCGAAGTCCATCTTGCACAACATCCTCACTTGGCACTTCTGCTTGATGCCTATATGCAACATCTCTACAAGTGCCCTTTCTTTATGTACCTGCTCGAAGTCTGCCATGCCCTTCTCTTCTACTCGATACATATAACTTCAACTTCCCAATTCGTCCACTTTAGTAGGACCATCACAACTTCAGCCATAACATCCTTTCCTTTGGTCATGTTAGCACCCTTGGTCACACTGCCCTCATATCGCATTGCAAGTCCCTTCATCATCGTTACCTTCGCTACTAAGGTTTCACCAAGACTTCTCCTAGGCCCGATGACGCTCCAATAATGAATTATGCCCAAGTATGTCTATATCATGTTGCCTTCACTTTGGTGTGCCCTTATTTCGTTTTCTCCTTGAGTTATGTCAAGCACTTAGAAAAATCTCCACTCAGATAAGCATGACTCACCCATCACATATGTTCATCACATTCCACCCTTGTCTCTGGCATTCACACCTTCTGCTTTAAGGTCGCATACTGATGAGCCCCGAATTGGGTAACTTATTGGGCTCATTTTGCCTAATTGTCCTTGTTCAATCCTCCATTTTTCATAGATTATGCATTTTTTTAGTATGTTTATGTCATTTGAATGAATAAGGGTGGTCACTCTACCTAGGAGGCTAATACATGGTTATTTCAGGTTTTTTGGACACATGTTGGAGCAAAACCAAGCAATCATGGGCTAGGTGACAGCCAAGCTTGAGGTGAGGATTCGTAGGGGGGTTGTCTCTGACATTAAATGGCCCTTCCTCGGGATCTCCACCCTCAAATTCGAGCTCACAGGCCACCAAAATGGATCCTTAAAGGTAGCCAAGCAGATTTTCAAAAAGGGATTGTCTACTAGCAGTTGGGATAGCTGAGTCCCTTGAATTTAGGAGGCCTGCTAGGCCCCTCGTGATGTATAAATAAGAAGGCCTTAGCCTTCGTAGTTTACTTTTGAAACCATTTCATTTTTTGCACATAGTGCTGTCACTTTCAGCTCATTTTCTTGTAGCCATTGTGGCATCACTTTCGGTTGATGACTATTTTTTGATAATGACAAGCAGTCCTATTTTGTATCAGCTCTAAGTTCCTTATAGGATCCGTAGCTCTTAGGGTTGGGCCCAACTTGAGAGCCAAGGCCTCCTTTATGTATTGTTATTTTTCCTTTATGCATCGTTGTTTCTCCTTTATGCATTTACAAACTTATTTCTGTTAGGCAGATTAAATTGTGTTGATTAACTAGGTCACTGTTTATGGTTAGAAAGGCTTCTGATGTTTAGATTAGGTTGTTAGGATATCAATAGGGAAAAAGCTCCAGAAAAATGCCAACAAGCACCTTCGGTTTCACGTCTCCCTCATAGGATCAGGGGCTGGGATCAAAGTAACCTTGTTGTCCCAAACAAAAACACTATTTTTGCTTTGCCATGCAATCACTAGTGTACGGTTTTCGTTTGCAGAAGTTGGTTACATGTTCAGATCTTTGAAATGTTTCATTAAATAGTTAATATATATGGTTCCCTTGCAAATAAAGTTGTTGTTCATTCAATTTATTGTTAGCTAGATCAGATTAGGTTGGTATAACTAGGACTTTGATTACTTGCAAGTCTTTATTGGTTCAGTTGGAAATACACAGTGCAGAGCACCTCTACCACTTCTTCATCCACCCAAACTTCATCAGAACCATCTGTTCCATCTCCTAATTGGGTTTCTCACCTCACGTTTGTCATCTTGCCCACATAACCCTACCTTTTTGTGCAACCATTGTATTAGCCTTCTTTGAGCAAATTCAGCCATCTACACCGTCTCCCAACTCCATCCACCAGTCCTTGGACCCCTTCAGACCCCTATCCTACCTCCATACCCATTCCTTCATCTTTCCTAACTCATCCATCCTCCAAAATCCCATTTCTAAACATCCTGTAGAAATTTCTGAACATCCTGTAGAAATTCCTGAACATCCTGTAGAAACCCTGCAGACTTCCTGTAGAAGCTCACAAATGAGGTTTCTTGATAGCCAAACTTTGTGAAACTCTATGGAAGGGTGTTAGGGACTCCTTAGTCCCTCTCTGAACCTTCCCAACCTCTTCCAAGCATTTCTCCTCATTGATCCACCTCTGCACAGTCAAGAACAGTGAAAGCCTATGCATGATAAATCTGACAACTTATTCAAAAATACAAAAAGATGTTTTCTTCAGATAGAGATAGTCTAGATACATGTATTTTACCTTCCTAGAAGTAATGGCATCTCTTTCAATAGCTTTCATTCTCTTCTTTGCATCAATAGGACTAGTTGGTAGAATTATGGTTTGGTAGGGTTTGCGCTTTCCTTCAGTTTCTCAGTTTCTTTTTGCAAGCAGATTAGATCCCTTCGATATTAGCTTACATCCATCAGTTAACAAGCTTCTTCTCAAAGCTAATAGAAGTTGGCTTGAGCCCCTAGCGGACTTGTGCCAGCTAACCAAGTGACAGCTGCAGCAAGAGCTAGTACTTGTGCATATAGCACCGTCGCTTCCAAGTTTGTTACGAACTACCGGGTTGATAAAACTAAAGAAGGGAGTCCCAGGAGTTGCAGCATTTTCGCTGCAATACTGGAGCTCACCACTCTTTTTGGCACCGTTGCCAGGGAAGCGTTAGAGTATTGGTGATTGCTGCTTTTCTTCTATTTTCTCCTACAACCTTCTGCTAAGTAGTTTATCCCATTTCCATTCTGCAATTTCATTCCGCAAAAATAGAGTAGACATTTCCTGCTTTCATAGATTAGCATTTCAATTCCGCAATTTCAATTCTGCAAGTGTAGCTTAGCATTTCAATTCCGCAATTTCAATTCTGCAAGCGTAGCTTAGCATTTCAATTCTGCAAAATAGATTAGTCCTTTCTTGTTTTCATTTCCATTCCACATTTTCATTTTAGCAAGATAGTTAGTTGTAGTTCAATCTATTTTAGTTTTGCAGGTACCAGTAGGAAAAGCAAAAGCAACCAAAAGTCTTTCCATTTCATGCCTCGTAGGAACAGAGATAAAACCGAAAAATTCTTACCCAACACCCCCACCACATCACTGAGTCAACCTTCTCTCTTCTCTGGTAACAGTGAGACAAAAGAACTTATAGGCGAACCTCCTGAGATATACGAAGTTCCTATAACAGAAGAAGAGTTAGAGAACGTTCCATCTAAAGCCATGGCTGAAAACCGAAATGGTAGAAGAGAAGATGAGAGAATAGAAGGTGCCTTTCCCATCTGAGAGACCAATGGAGACATGAAAATGAAAAACACAAGTCCCTCAGCTTTACCTCACTTCCATGGATTGACTACTGAAGACCCTGACACCTTCCTGTTTGAGTTTGTTGTCCTTTGTCGAACTTATGACTATGCTGAGGACGAGCAAAAGTTGAAACTCTGTCCCTCTACCCTCAAGGATGCAGCATTACGCTGGTTCATGGGGTTACCTGGAAACAGTATCACCACTTGGGCTCAGATGCAACAAGCTTTCAACACCAAATATCAGGACTGTTGTAGGTCCAAGGAAACCAAGGGAGAAATCTTTCAGATGACCATGGGAAGCGATGAGTCTCTAGAAGATTACGAGGAAAGGTTCCAACTTAGTTATAAACGGGCCAGGTGCACATTTGACTCGGAATATCTGAAGCTGGTTCTGCTCTGAGGAGTCCCTGAAGACCTTCTAAACACCCTTCACATGCTGGCTGGAGGGGACATCTACCAACTACCTTATGAGGACATAAAGACCGTGTTTAGAAACCATTCTAGGGCAGCCCGGAAGAGAGGTAGGGGGAATCCACTTTCAGCTAGTACCACCTTCTCCAAGCATGAGTTTGCTAATAAGATGGAAGACCTCAAAAGTGAGATGAGACAGACTATTACCATGCAACTTGATACCTTCCGAATTCAGCAAAAGAAAGAGGAAGCTAAGAGGGCTTTGGCCATTTTTTGTTCTAGATGCACGAGGAAGCACCCTAAGAATGAGTGTCCATTGCACTCAGTAGAGGTATGTTTCGTTTGTGAGGAAGACCACCCCACCAACCAATGCCCTACCTTGCCTGGATT
>APFE030734049.1:70076-103247 GCA_000404065.3 Pinus taeda
TGTACCTAGGGACTGAGGCGGCTACTGAACCTCTCTACTTCCTCAACCAAAGGAGGCCACATGGGCCCAGACCTTATCAGCAGGGGATGCAAGGGACATCCCAAGCTTATTATAACCCCAACCAATCCACTCATACACCTTCTTGGGCCCCCCTGCTCATCCTTCCTGGTCCGCACCTCCTCTGTGGTCTTATCCATCTCCATACCATACTCAACCTACTTCTCATTCGTTTCACTCACATGCCCAGCCACAACCTCTGTGGAATGCACCTCAACCAGGGTGGAGGCCTCAGTACAACCCTCCTCCCGCCATTTTGCCTCCACCACCGGCTCAACCACAACCATTACCTCCTGCTCCTCCAAGACAACCCCAGATGCCTACTCAACCGAACCCAAACCCCAACAATAGACAGGCCCAACAGGTATATACCGGGGAGACAACAAGCCCTACCTATATTGTAGAGATCCAGAGATCAACTTGTGATCTGGGAAGGTCCTTCTAGAGCGCCAACCTCCTCCCCTAGAGGAGGAGGAAGAGAAATAGGAAAGTGAACCCAAAGCCATTCCACCCTTTCCTGAGCGACTAACAGTAACCACGCAACCCAACCCAGAGGAGACTGAGCTTTTGGGAGAACTCAAGCAGTTGTGTGTGAAAATACTACTTCTCCAAGCCATAAAAGATGTACCAATATACAACAAATTGATTAAGGAGAAGTGTTTCAGGCACCCAGGCAGGTGAAAGAGAGATGCCTCAACTATCAATGTCATAGGACAACTGTCTGATCTTATGTTGGGGAAAGTAATATGTCCAAAGTATTTGGACCCTGGGAGTCCTGTAGTTGATGTTCACATCAATCACACCATCATCCCCCACACCATGATTGATCTAGGGGCTGCCATTAATGTGATGACCAGGGACACCATGCTTAAACTCAACCTTCAGAGTTCCTTAAGGAAGACCTCGACAGTACTGCAATTGGCAGACCGCTCCACCGTGACTCCCAAAGGGATTGTGGAAGATGTCCTAGTCTTTGTTGACTCTTGGGAGTACCCTGCGGACTTCTTGGTCCTTCAGCCAAAGGAAAAACTCACTGGATATCCCCTCATTTTGGGAAGGCCTTGGCTAGCTACTACGGATGCTTACATCATCTGTCGAGTAGGAAGCATGACCATCAAGAATGGGCCTATGTCCAAACAGCTGGTCCTATACCCTCCTGCCCAACCTATGCTAGAACATGACCTACCCCTCTGGTTGGAAGAAGGAGATGAGGACGAGGTCTACTCTGTACCATTATGCACAGTGGAGGCCACCAGGGGAGGTCCTCAAACCGAGGATGATTTGATTGAGAACTTAATCCAAAATCCTCCTCCCGGTGCACTGTCCTTAGAAGAGTTGGTGGAAGATACCCAAGCTGGTGCTTTAGTGGACCTCTATGTGACTGATCCGACCTCTCCCAGAGTTAAGAATGTGGAGTTTGGCCCTGAAAGAACTTTAAAGATCAGCTCCTCTCTCTCTCCCTATCAGGAAAAAGAGCTATGTAGCCTCTTGAACCGCCATTTGGAGGCTTTTCCCTGGAGCTATAAGGAAATGAAAGGAATACATCCTTCAGTCTGTACCCATCATATTTACATTAAAGAGGATTGCAAACCAATCAGGCAACCTCAGAGGAGAATGAACCTAGCCCTTAAGGACATCGTTAAAGAGGAATTGCAAAAGTTGTTGGATGCAGGATTCATCTACACCATCTCGGACAACGAATGGGTTTCCCCTTTGGTGTTGGTACCCAAGAAAAATGGGAAGTGGAGAATCTGTGTAGATTACAGAGAATTGAACAAAGCCACCAAGAAAGACCACTTCTCTTTGCCTTTCATAGATCAAGTGTTGGATGGACTGGCAGGAAAGAAGTTCTTCTCTTTCCTAGATGGTTCAGCGGGTATAATCAGATCCAAATCAGCCCAGAAGACCAAGATAAGGCCACCTTCACTTGTCCATGGTGTACCTTTTCCTACCGAGTCCTTCCCTTTGGGCTATGCAATGCTCCTGCCACTTTCTAGAGAGCTGTATTGAGCATCTTAGCTGAGCTGGTTCATGATTCGATGGAAATATATATGGATGACTTTACTCCTTACGGGTCTAGCTTCCAAGAAGCCTTGTCCAACCTAGGAAAATTTTTAAGCAAGTGCATTGAGATGAACCTATCCCTCAGTCCTGAAAAATGTGAATTCCTTATGACTGAAGGGACCGTGTTAGGTGATACCATTTCTCGTCAAGAATTACAGGTGGATCCTAACAAAATTGCTATCATAAAAAAGGTTCTACCTCCTCAGAAGGTAAGAGATGTTCGGAGTTTCCTAGGCTTAGCGGGATATTATAGAAGATTCATTAAAGATTTCAGTAAGCTAGCCTCGCCATTGTTTGGCCTCTTAGGAAAATATGTCGAGTTTAAATGGACTGACGACTATCAAGGGGCTCTGAATGAGTTGAAAGATAAGTTAGTGTCCGCCCCAATTTTGAGAGGCCCAAACTGGGCCTTTCCTTTCCACATCCACACTGATGCCTCGAACAAAGCCATAGGGGCAGCCTTAGGACAAGTTGAGGAGAAACTTCCATATGCCATATACTTTGTCAACAAAAACTTGTCCAAGGTAGAAATGAACTATACTGTAACCAAGAAAGAGTTCCTGGCCGTGGTCCATTCCCTGAACAAGTTCCGACACTACATCACTGGCTATCAAACATTTGTACATACTGATCATGCTGCAATTAGATATTTAATGAATAATCCTGATGTAAATGCTCGTATCATTAGATGGTTACTTTTGTTGCAGCAGTTTGATTTCACTATCGTTGACAAACCGGGTAAAGAAAATGTTGTTGCTGACTTCTTGTCTAGATTGGATTTGCCTGTAGGTGAAGAAGGAACAGTGGATGACCAGATGCCATATGAACATCTGTTTGCTATCTTAGTACTCTCTCTATGGTTTTCTGATATAGAAAACTACTTGGTCTCAGCACAGTTCCCTCCGAATCTATCCTCAAAGGAGAAGAGCAGAATCACGAGGAAGAGTACTCCATTCACTTGGATCGGGGGCAACCTATTCAAACTTGGCCCGGATCAGATCTTGAGGCATTGTGTTAGGGAGGAGGAAGTCTTTGACATCCTCCTAACCTGTCACGATAGGCCCTGTGGAGGCCACTTTGCAGCAAAGAGGACTGCCTTCAAAATTCTACAGGCAGGCTACTATTGGCCCACTCTTCATCAAGATGTCAGAAGATACATTAGCCAATGTGACCGATGCCAGAGGATGGGGAAACCGACCCCAAGGGATGAAATTCCTCTCCAACCTCAAGTGACCCTCGATCCATTTGAGAAGTGGGGCATGGATTTTGTGGGTCCTATCAACCCTCCTTCGAGGCAAAGGTCTTACACCATTGTGTGCACCGACTACCTGACAAAGTGGGCAGAAACAAAGGCAATCAAAGCAGCGACAGAAGAAAAGGTGGCTGAGTTTTTAATTGAAAACATCTTCTACAAATTTGGCTACCCAAGAGAGTTAGTCACCGATCAAGGAAGCCAATTCACTTCCAACTTAATTGAAGACTTGCTCGCTCATCACAAGATCAAGCATAGGACTTCCAGCTCATATCATCCTCAAACAAATGGGCAGGTGGAAGTCACTAATAGAGCATTAGAAGGGATTTTGACTAAGGTGGTGAGCAGCAGCAAAAAGGATTGGGCAGATCACCTGGTTGAGGCCACTTGGGCCTACAACACCACTTGGAAGACCACAACCAATTTCACACCTTATGAATTGGTCTACGGGAAGAGAGCTCTGCTGTCAATAGAGTTCGATTACAACACATTGAGGATGGAACCTCAACTGGACCTAGATCTTAGCCATGCTCAACGTGAAATATTATTGCAGCTGAATGGGTTAGATGAAAACCGAATGCAGGCCCTCCTCCACTCAGAAGTGGTTCAACTTCAGAGGAAGATATGGCATGACCGACACCTTAATGAAAAACAATTCCAACCGGGAGATTGGGAGCTGCTGTATGACTCCAGACATAAGGATTTCAAAGGGAAACTGAGGACAAGATGGTTAGGACCATATACAGTGGAGAAGTGTAATGACAATGGTTCCATCCTTATCTGAACCATTGATGAAGAAGCCATCCCCATGCTCGTCAATGGGCATCGACTGAATATCTACAAGAAACCTCTTTCGAGGCAGGAGTTCATTGAAACTGTGGAAAAATCAGTGCTGGTAATAGAGAAGGGTTCTGCCTCTATTCCGGCCACACCTTGATCATCATAAAAAAAAAGGAATAAAAAGATCCCTGGATGAAAACCTCTCTGAGGCGCCCAGGGCAGGCAGCAAGGGTGAAAACCTCATGGAGGTGCCCCTGCTGTCTTTCGGAAAATAAAAAATTTGAATAAAAAGACCCTTGGGTGAAAACCTCTCTGAGGCGCCCAAGGAAGATAGTAGGGGTGAAAACCTCATGGAGACGCCCCTGCTATCTCTCTCTCTCTCAAAAAAAAAAAAAAGAGAAAAAAAAAGAAGAAGAAAGAAACAAAGAAAAAATAAAGAAGCAAGTTTCATCCTTGAATAATTATTGCAGGTTGCAAGAATATAGTGCAGAAAGGAGGCATCCCAAAACAAGGATAGGGGTTCGTACCAAGTTACCAGGCATCCTCACATACACTCCCTCCATGGACACTCATTTTTTTTAGGATTTGGACACAATCTGGTCGAGGTTCAACCTTCTACAGGAAGTTTCAGGACTTTCTACAGGAAGTTCTGCATTTCTACAGGAAACATCCTGTAGAGCCTTTGGGCAGGCCAGAATCAATTCTGTAGAGGGATTTGAAGCTTGAAATCTGTTGATGGGGAATGTAACCACTCTTTTCTTCCATCCTCTACTTGTTTAATCTCCTTCCACCACCATTGCAACAATCTGGTTGAGTATTCCTGCACAGTCATACAATAGTTCTGTTTCCTCAGATTTTTTTTTTTCAAAGTGACAAATCAATCATGTAGAGGCTCGCACACTTTACCTGTCAAGGATCCATCAGGACCCTTCATCCGTGAACACAATCCTGATCGTTTCAGCATGCATCCCAGGAGGAGAAGCGGCTACAGGATGTCCTACAGGAATCCTGTAGCAGCTGATTCGGCTGGAGCACATACTATGGAGACACCTGCAGCTCAAATCAAATGAAGCCGGCACATGCAACATTTAGCACCAGAGGGTCGGGTCCCAAAGTCTTGTATCCAGCATCAGCCAATGACAAAGGAGCTCCAGCGCCCGTTCATGAAACAACAGCAAGCAAATCCAACATTCCACGTCCCGAAGCCTGCAAAACATGTCCACGGCCACACAGGTAAGTGTCTAACCTTATTCGTCGAATTGCATGAACTATACTCTAAAATTTGCATGACTGTGAAATGTGCGGATTGAACAAGTTTGGTGGTCAGTCAACTGGCCACCCACAACCAGTCGGATGGCCTCGCGGGATCCGAACGAGCCCGGTTATGCCAAGAGATGGGCAGTTGACACGTGGGAAGTGTCCAGTGGGGGAGAATCGACAGTGTGACAGAAATGGCGGCGGTGACTGGTAGAAGAAAGGATTTGGTGGTCAGAGACACGCCGAAGAATGATGACTGTGACGTTGGCTAATGGATCGGCCTAGACAGATCACCCCCACGCCATGAATTACGCAGTAATTCAAATTGCTCGGCCGAATAACTCACGGTGAACCCCTATCATTCGCACTTGCAACTGTTTTTGCAGCAAAGTACGCGTCCTCCTCCTCTGCAGTTTGTTAGCCCAAGCTTCTCAGCCTGTTCCAACGTCCTTCCGCATCTCAGACTTGTCCAGAAGCACCGTGACGTCCCCCAGAAGCCGGAAAATCTTTCTACAGGAAGGAGCGCTACAGGAAACCCGGCATAACAAAGAAACCTGGACTATCTATGTCGAGGTTGGCAATTCTCAGAGAGTTAGGCCCGAACACACCATTCCCATGCATGATATTTCAAAAGGTGGTGAATTCGACGTGCTGGGGTAGGAAAAATTAAAAGCAAGTCTGTCTGTGAATCCAAAATAGCAGTGTATTGTGGTTTCATGAAATTTTCTTCGTTGGATTGCGTCTAAGTTTTTCTCCACGGGTCTTGAAGAAAATTCTTCCTGTAGAGAAGTTGAAACACTGTCAAAGCTAACCAGTGGGAGAAAAAATATGTGAATTTTACATGATTATGTTTATGCTTGAAATTTAGCTCTGCACTCTGTTTAGGGAAACCAAAGTCGTCCTTCTGTACACGGGCAGTCAAGTTTTAAAACCGGGGAATTGATACAAAGTGGCCTGAGGGATACTGTTTTTAATGTTCTGAGGAGGAAACACACATAGAATTCCCTTTCTGCTCAAAGCGCAAGCCAAAACAGAGCATTTTTCACCATGCCAGGAGGGTTTATCAGAAAGGAACCCTCGGATTCCAAGAAACTACGAGAAACCCCTGAGGTGGTAGAATTATTTTGCCGTGCAAACTGGATGACCTTATGTGACAAAATCCAAGGTCACGATGATGAAATAACAGAGGAATTCCTAAGGTTCCTGAAGCCTAAATCAAAGACACTAGCCACTGTAAACTTCAGAGGGTTGACCCTAAAGCTCACCCCACAACTCATTAGTAGAGTCACTGATCTACCAATTGGGGTACCTTGGGATAAAGAGGAGAGGAAATTGGGCCAAAAGGCTAAAAAGGAATTCTTCTTACCAAAGGAACAATTTTCAGAGGATAAGAATGGGGTCCGGAGAACCAGCCTACAGCCATTTTGGAGCGAAGTTAGCCTTCAAATTATGAAATATATTACCTGTGAGGGGCGGTTCAGTATTGTATATGGTTATCACTTCCGTTTCCTAACTGAACTCAGGCACAAAATGGATTTTCCCACAGAAAAAAAGTTGAGCATCCCCTACTTCCTCCTGCAATCCTTGATTGAGTGTGACACAAAGCTGAGGGAAGTGACACCAGACCAGCTAGCCCATCATGGGCTTATCGAGCTCCTAGTAGAAGATGCACTCCATACCTACACTGTCCCTCTCTCCTGGGAGATTTTTCGCAATATGTCTAAGGATGATGACATCAGAATTTTGGCCGAGGAACTCACTTCCTCCAGCAGCGAGGAGAAGGAGCACATTGAGGCAGAAAAGAAAGCCAAGGGTCAGGAAACCTCGGGCAAACCACCAAAGCAAGGACAAAAAGAGAAACGAGAGAAAGGCCAAGCTGCTGAGGCCAAAAAAACCGTGGGTGGAAAAATGACACAAACACCCAGGGAGAAGAAATTGCAGAGCAGGGCAGAAAGGATTGAAAAAGTCCAAGCAAGTGAAGGCACACCTAAGGCAGCCACAACTAAGCTAAAGGAGAAGGCACCCCCAGCCAAGCAGGCCAAAACAGTGCCAACTGGTTCTACAGGAAGTCCAAAAACTGCTTCTACAGGAAGCCAGAAACCAGTCAGCATAGGACTTTCTACAGGAAGTCTGGAAAAAGGGCAAGGGAAGGAAGAATCTCCTGAGATTCTAGATAGGGAGGCAGCAGCTGTGTTGGCCGTCCTCAGCACATCTCCAAAGCAGAAAGAAAAGCGGAAGAGGGAGCCTTCCATGTATTTTAAAGCGAGAAGAAGCACGAGGATTAAAACTGGCAGACCAAAGGAGAAATAGTCCAAAGGACCAATTACAGTTGAAGACACCCAATCCAAACAAAAGACATCCATCACATATGAGCGGGGAAGCCCGAAGACATCCACATGGAAAGAAAGGATGGAAAAATTGAACTCAGAGGCCTTTCTACAGGATGCCAAGGCTGCTCTACAGGAAACATTGGCTAGGCTGACGGAGACCGAAAGGATGGAGGAAAAAGTAGCCAAGTCATCACTGGAGGAAGAGAAGCTGATACCATTATGGAACCAAGGCCCCAGCCCAGCCTGGGCTCTTATTATAACTTCTTAGAGGCTGAGAAAATCATTCCTAAAAAATTCACAGTGCCACTTTTCCTAGCACTAAAGGAAGAAAGAGTAAGGACCCACACTTGGATGAAGATCGATAAATCCAAGGGGGTGGCAGATATAGGTCCTCTGGTGGAAAAGCTCAAGGAGGCCCAAAGAGAACTGGCAAGGGTACGACATGTGGAGAGCTACCAGCAGGCCAAGCTACGAGAAGAGAATGAGCTGCTTAGACAACAGTTACAGTTACAAGGACAGAGGAAAGAAGACAGGCCTCACCTCTTGGGAGAACAACAACAACAGGAGGAGGCCACAACAACCAAAGACACCAGAGAAGAGCCTTAGAGAAAGGAAGGAATGCAAGCTGAACTTGAGACACTAAACCGACAACTACAGGAAAGAGAATTGCAAGCAGGCCTAGAGATACAGTCTCTAAAACAAGAGATACAAGAGAAGGAGGCCCAACTGGCCTGCATGGCCAGTTGGGCAATGGAAACTCTGCAATGTAGGCAGTCGGCCAAATCCGGCGCCCTATACCTCAGGGATCAATAGCTGCAATTTCAGATCAACACTTTGGCACAAAGGGGTATCACTCAAATCCAAAACCCCCAACAATTCATGGCTTTATGTAACAGCAGTTCGTCAGAAGACAAGGCCAAGCTATCAGAGTTATACCTTCATAATTTGGCCCTTCCCAACATGACCTCGTGGGACCCCAACACAGCAGTAGGGGACATGTAGCTTATGGTCATGACCTCATGGCTAAACCATGAAGAAAAGAGAGCAGCAGAGGTCAGAAATGTCATGGACCGGGAACTACAGGAACCACTGCTGATTAGAGCAGAGCCAGGGGACCCCTCAGCATTGATATCTGCTCACCAGCACCTAGAAACCAACTCTCAAGCCCTGTTAGAGTACATGAATCGTTAGGCTCAGGCCATAACACATTTTGAGGACATGGAGCGACTATTGGGGGACAACTGTGTTCATGCTTGCACCCGTAGGTGGAACACATTGTCCCACAGCATCATAATCAGGGAATACCACACCCCAACTAGAATGAGGGAGGCCTTGGCACGAGTGCCTCTCTACAAAAAGTCTATGCAGAATCTTCAGGCCAGCTGGATAGGCCTCAAGTTAAGTCCACCTTTGCTTTTGGGGTTGCTAGAAGGAGGCACAACAGAAGAAGAGCATAAGCAGTGGGAAGAGGTGGAAAGGAAGGCCGGATTCCATGACAGTGAAGAAGATATTACTTCAGAAGCCTGGGATGTGAGGGAGGTGATCAAAGCAATTAAGGACGAGGAGCTGGACTAGTTGCTCAGAGGATGAGCAACCCATTTAGCAGGGGGGTGATGATGAGCCCTGAATTGGGTAACTTATTGGGCTCATTTTGCCTAATTGTCCTTGTTCAATCCTTGTTCAATCCTCCATTTTTCATAGATTATGCATTTTTTTAGTATGTTTATGTCAATTGAACGAATAAGGGTGGTCACTCTACCTAGGAGGCTAATACGTGGTTATTTCAGGTTTTTTGGACACATGTTGGAGCAAAACTGAGAAATCATGGGCTAGGTGACAGCCAAGCTTGAGGTGAGGATTCATAGGGGGGTTGCCTCTGACATTAAATTGCCCTTCCTCGGGATCTCCACCCTCAACTCTGAGCTCACAGGCCACCAAAACGAATCCTTAAAGGCAGCCAAGCAGATTTTGAAAAAGGGACTGTCTACTAGCAGTTGGGACAGCTGATTCCCTTGAATTTAGGAGGCTTGCTAGGCCCCTTGTGATGTATAAATAAGAAGGCCTCAGCCTTCGTAGTTTACTTTTGAAACCATTTCATTTTTTGCATGATAGTGCTGTCACTTTCAGCTCGTTTTCTTGTAGCCATTGTGGCATTACTTTCGGTTGATGACTATTTTTTGATAATGACAAGCAGTCCTATTTTGTATCAGCTCTGAGTTCTTTATAGGAGTCGTAGCTCTTAGGGTTGGGCCCAACCTGAGAGCCAAGGCCTCCTTTATGTATTGTTATTTTTCCTTTATGCATCGTTGTTTCTCCTTTATGCATTTGCAAACTTATTTCTATTAGACAGATTAAATTGTGTTGATTAACTAGGTCACTGTTTATGGTTAGAAAAGCTTCTGACGTTTAGATTAGTTTGGTAGGATATCAACAGGGAAAAAGCTCCAGAAAAATGCCAACAAGCACCTTTGGTTTCACCTCTCCCTCATAGGATCAGGGGCTGGGATCAAAGTAACCTTGTTGTCCCAAACAAAAACACTATTTTTGCTTTGCCATGCAATCACTAGTGTATGGTTTTCGTTTGTAGAAGTTGGTTACATGTTCAGATCTTTGAAATGTTTCATTACATAGTTAATATATATGGTTCCCTTGCAAATAAAGCTATTGTTTATTCACTTTACTGTTAGCTAGATCAGATTAGGTTGGTATAACTAGGACTTTGATTACTTGCAAGTCTTTATTGGTTCAGTTGGAAATACACAGTGCAGAGCACCTCTACCACTTCTTCATCCACCCAAACTTCATCAGAACCATCTGTTCCATATCCTAACTGGGTTTCTCGCCTCACGTTTGTCATCTTGCCCACATAACCCTACCTTTTTGTGCAACCATTGTTTCAACCTTCTTTGAGAAAATTAATCCATCTACACCTTCTCCCAACTCCATCCACGAGTCCCTAGACCCCTTCAGACCCCTATCCTACCTCCATACCCATTCCTTCATCTTTCCTCACTCATCCATCCTCCAAAATCCCATTTCTAAACATCCTGTTGAAATTTCTGAACATCCTGTAGAAATTCTTGAACATCCTGTAGAACCCCTGCAGACTTCCTGTAGAAGCTCACAAATGAGGTTTCTTGATAGCCAAACTTTGTGAAACTCTCTGGAAGGGTGTTAGGGACTCCTTATTCCCTCTCTAAACCTTCCCGAGCTCTTCCAAGCATTTCTCCTCATTGATCCACCTCTGCACAGTCAAGAACAGTGAAAGCCTATGCATGATAAACCTGACAACTTATTCAAAAATACAAAAATATGTTTTCTTCAGATAGAGGTAGTTTAGATACATGTATTTTACCTTCCTAGAAGTAATGGAATCTCTTTCAGTAGCTTGCATTCTCTTCTTTGCATCAGTAGGACTAGTTGGTAGAATTAGGGTTTGCTAGGGTTTGCTAGGGTTTGCGCTTTCCTTCAGTTCCTCAGTTTCTTTTCACAAGCAGATTAGCTCCCTTCGAGATTAGCTTCCACCCATCAGTTAACAAGCTTCTTCTCAAAGCTCATAGAAGTTGGCTTGAGCCCCTAGCATACTTGTGCCAGATGACCAAGTGACAGTTGCAACAAGAGCTAGTACTTGTGCATACAACACCGTCGCTTCCAAGTTTGTTACGAACTACCGGGTTGATAAAAGTAAAGAAGGGAGTCCCAGGAGTTGCAACATTATTGCTGCAATAATGGATCTCACCACATACTGACCAAATAAGTCTTCCAAAAATCAGTGTTCCTTATTTCCCAAACGCACAAGGACTCATCCCAACCTTCCAAGGAAAGGTTTCCCATCGCATCAACAAACACATGCTTCTTTTACTAATCTCTACATACAATCCATCTTCCAAATATTTCAATGAAACATGAGTTGCTGCAGTAGTTACATTTTCATGAGGTCTCTCCAAGTGAGTACCTCCTTCGTTTAATGGTCGAATTGTGCATGAATCTGGTTCAACTCAGGCAAGCTCCATTGTACCAAGTTCCTCCTCTTTCGTTGGAACCTCTCCAACATTTTCTTCTTCACACATCGCAACATATTACTCCTCATCGCAATTAACAACTTCAACCTACTCAACTGCGTAACCAAGTTGAAGAAGCTACCTTCTAACATTTTCTTCAAAAACTTTAAGCTCTTCTCACAATCTGGGCCTCTCTTCCTTCATGCAACCCTACCTGTCCATGAGTTGCATAAGTCTATTGTGGCCCTCTTGCAGACTTGCCATCATACTTCCCAACACTTAGCCTATTCACAACCTTGATCACAGTTCTTCCAAACTTCTCCAAGTTCCCGCCTTCGCAAAGCAAGTCTTGATACCATTTTCTCACAAAGTGGAAAGATGCATCACCAACTTCTGTCAATACCCACTTTCTTCAAAACAGGCTCTGATACAACTGTCACGGCCCCACATTGTGATGACTCAAGTCCATAGTGGGCATTGTGCGGCACCGAAAATATTTCATTGCAATTACAACTACTCTAAGCCGGATTATGCCTAACACTTCAACACTTAGTCAAATTTTCATTCAATTGTTCTTCTATTCAATTATGCCGTGGAAATAATTTCAATTCATTTTACTTCTTTTACATTCAACAAGTATACACTTCTGTGATAACAATGTGAGATATCCTAACAATCATAAACCAATGTACAAAACAATATACATGGGAGGGGGAACTCCCCAAATTAGTTTGCCCCAACTTTTATTAATTGTTACAACAAATATTTACAACAATAATTTTACAATATACAAATGATGTGGAAATTACCTGGCCTAAGCCAACAAACTCATACACCCAAGTTGTGCAGTCTTGCCCTACAATTTTGAAATGCCTAGACAGCCCAAAATATCTACCCCGATATTACTTGTGCAACATGTTTTGTGATTTCCTTTGCTTATCGACTTGCTTGGTTCTTCCCTTGGTTGAATGCCTCTTTCCTCTACTTATACATGTTCAACCTTTCGGTTTAAGTGGGTCAATGCCCCTTCAATTCTTGAGTTGACCCATCATCTTGTGTGGGCACCCCTTCATGGGCAAGCACACCCCTGGGTCAACCTTCCTATGGACGAGTGTGCACGCCCTTGCCTGAGCGCTCTGTCTGCCTTGTCGCTCACGCTATCATTTACTTAGTCGCTTGCTTTCGGTTTACTCCATGTTGCTTCCCACTTGCTCACCCGTCACACCCTGCTCGTCGCCTTGCTATCGCGTCGCACTTTCCTGTTCGCTATGCCTTAGCACCTGGGCACCCCTTGGTGTGGGTACGCCTGTGGGCATGGGTCAACTGATTCATGCACACTCTCCACCTGAATTGTGTGGGCGCCCTTTGTTATAGAGTATATGTGCACCTCAACTTACCCTCTAACATGCGCTCTTTGCTAAATCGTCACCAAGTCGTCCTCATCACATAGGTGGTCACCATGCCTTCGTGCGTGCACACGCATTGTGTGATGTCCCCATGTTATGAAACCAGCTCAAGAAAAGATAGAAAAGATAGATCAACGACTTAGAATTCAGCCTCTTCGAGGGGGCAACCTCCTTTACATTACATAAATGAACAATTCTTGGATAATACAAATGAAAAAACCTCCTTTCTATATATAGGAGTCTAAGGAGTCACAATATAACCCAGCCGACCTAACAATAATAATATAAACCACAAAAATAACAATAGAGGGATTCTATGGGGCACAGTAATAACAATATGGGGGAAATAGGGGCACAACAATATAAATAAGGGGTACAACTACCATAGTAATGGGGTAATCACTAGTATTATAGGGACCCAACAGTTCAACTGTTGATAGTGCAAATAAGTTACATAAATTCTCCGTGTCATATGTCATCTAAGTGTTCTTGGGAAGAAATTGTTCAGAATCTTCGTGAGAAGGAATTATCTAGAATCATGGAAGCTGGTACACCTGTAGCACCATCAACCACAACACGATCATCACAAAAAAAATAAAGATCCCCACGGAAGAAACCAACCAAGGAAGAGAGAACAAAGAAATAAACGAGACAAGAAATCTCTTGAACCTCAACAACAACATGAGAAAGTCAGAGTGTGGAGTACTAAAGAAGGTATGTTTTTTAGGATTATTTCAGTGTCTTTTCATTAGAACTTACAAACCTTTTTTTCATCACGAACTCGGAAAACGATAAAGAATTGTAATAAAACATGTGATATTAATATGCAAGACAAAAACGCTGACAATTGTCATTTCCTTATGTAGGAAGGAGAAAAAACGAGAAGTTGTCGTTCTAAAGGAAAAGACAAGGATGGGTTAACCTTTGTCCCTTTGACAGGCGACCACATGCAAACAAGATCAAAGCGAATCAACCTAGGAAAGGAAGTGGAGATATCAGCTAGGTGCAGGAAAGAAAAGAAATGACTGAGGACTAATGGTTCGAAGAAACCCTCAGGATGCTTGATCCTGAGGGATTGTTGTTTTATCTATTTCTACACTTAGATATCTCCGCTGTCACCGTTATAAAAGGGGCAGCATTGTTAGCTCAAGGGAGAGTTAGATATTGTTATGCTTTTATGTAATTTCTTTTAAGATCAAAACTTTGATCATCGTGTCTCGCTAAGAATGTCTCTATTGTAATTTTACTTGATGCATTAATACAAACTTGGTTACTATTTCATCTTTGAGTATGGAATAACTTCAAGTGGTCTACCCCTAGAGGCTAAGGGTCCGGCCTTGGAGGACACTTGCTCTTGTACCATTACGCTTGGTTTTTGCGTGGTATACTTATCGACGTGATTTGGTAATCTGATGTGTTTTATAAGTTTACATCACATGCTCTATTATGTTTAATTCATTAAGGTTTATAAAGACAAAACTATTGTATTGAATCTGCATCATATTATTGTTCTTTTAGGTGTTGATATAATACTGCTAGTCTTTACAGAATACTGTTGCTATTCCATTACAGAGCCTTTGTGCTGTGCACTTGTTCATTAACATTACAGAATTCATCTTGGAAGTTTTGTTCTTTGTGATTGTTGGATTCATGAATAATGTTGTTCTATCTTGAAATGCAATCGTATTCTTTCTAACTGAGGTGATAACTGGATCAGATTACTATTTGACTGTGTTGTGTGTATATATGGTTTTCAACGTTGTTCCATAATGTATCAGTAATCAGTGTTGTTCCAATTGTGTGTGTTATTCAATCCGTCCTTAAGAGTGAAGGATTGTCGTTTGATTCCTGTAGCTTACGATTAATGCATTTGATTTGATAGACTAAGACGTTACTTTTTGTTAGACTTAGTTGCTATTATATTTCTTACTTGTTGTTCCATTTCAGGTTTGCTGTTCCATTTTAGATTTGTTGTTCCATTTCAGATCTGTTGTTCAATTTATTAATTGTTGTCCCATTTCTTATCTGTCGTTCCATTTCTTATTATTGGTGTGAAGAACGATCTCAGGCTGTAGTGAGCACTGACATCTACTGTCTGACTCCCAGTTCCATGATCTGTTCTCTGATTTCCTTTTCCATCAGTTTCCAAAGGGATGGGTTATTTCTACCGAACCCTTGACTGATAAATCTCTGAATGTGTGATTTAATCTTTTGAAGTAGTTAAGCTGTAAACAAGCATCCATTTACTTTTGTATTTTCAAACACTGTGCTACTAGCATTACTCTGGCAAATTATAGCCTTAGACTGAGACACTCTTTGAAATAACAAAACTTTTCCGGATTGACATATTAATGTGAGGTAATTAGAGGTGAAAGAGACCCTTTTTATAGCTCCACATTTTGACGCCGTTACCGGGGAAAGAGTGTAGCCATTTGTTCTTTTTTTTTTTTTTTTCAGAGTAGTGTACGAACCTGCTAGGGAAGAATTGGGTTTTGAAAAAGGAAGGTAAGAACCTACGTGTGGAGCGTGTAAAAGCCCTGCTCCTCTGCCCTCTTTCCTGCAGATTTGTTGTTGTTTTTTTGAGTAGGATTTAGTAGTTAATTTGAGCGCATGACTAAGCAGAAAAAGCCAGAAAAAAAATATAAACCTCTACCTAAGCCAGAAAAAGCTAAGGGGCTGGTGACCCTTGGCCGACCAATCTTCATAGACGAAATCTACAAGAAAGAAAAATCTCAGCCCTCAGTAGGACCCAGGAAAGTCATTTCTAAACAGCCTACTAGTTCCCTTCAGGCCATAGGATCACCAGTTGTAGCCTTTGTTGAGGTGCATAGTCAAAATGAAGAGCAGGACTTTCAAGAAATTGAAAATTCTACTCCAGAACTATTGCAGAAAGGGAATCTCAGTAATATTTGTGAAGGAGGAGGAGAGACAGGGGAAACCAAGGAACCAGGATCTTCTCTTGAGACAACTCAGCCATTGAACAACCCAGACAAGGGGAGTGCTGCAAAAATGATCTTTGAAGAAACTCAATCTCCTCAGACATTAGGCACTCTCATTATCCCAAATAGAGGAAGTGCTATTAAAACTATTCCTATTAAAGCCATTCCCTCTCAACCTAGGAATACCCTCCTAGATAACCCAGAAGGTTATTGGCATATATTCTACCCAATGGATCAAAACTAGCCCAACACTCAAACCTCTACATTACAATACCCCATAGTGGATTCTGCAGCAAATAAGCCTATGAAAGCAATCCCTCTTCAACATATCCCTACATTCCATGGTCTTACATCAGAAGACCCGGATGCTTTTTTATTTGAATTTGATGTACTGTGTAGAAGATATGATTACACCACCAACCCCTAGAAACCGAAACTATTTCCTTCTACACTAAAATGGGCCGCTTTAAGATGGTTTATGGGATTAGGTTGCGGGGTTATAAATAACTGGGATCAAATGAAAGAATCTTTTCCAAATAAATATCAGGACTATTGCAAATCTAGAGAACTGAAGGATGAAATATTCCAGATGATAGCTAGACCAAACGAAACATTAGAGGAGTATGTGGAACGCTTCCAGTATAATCTGCAAAGATCTCCTTATGCATCACTGCCTTTACCTGATAATGTGTTGAAAACAACATTAATAAGGGGCATCAAGGAACAATGGATCGAAACATGAAACATTATGGGAAAGGGAGACATTTATCAAGAAATTTTTGCTCACATTATTGTTTTATGTATCAGGAGCTCGAGAGGTAGCACAAGAGTAAAACCAGTAGAACGTGAACTGTTTGTAAGAGATAATAAAATCTTGACAGAAGGAGTAACGCGTGTAGAAATTAGAAATTTATTGGAAAATTTTAAAACTGATATACTAGGGACACTAACTACACAACTTGATATTATGCAGGCCAAGCAGAAGCAAATGGAGGCAGAACAGAATTTGGCAATCTTCTATCCTAGATGTAGGAAGAAGCATAGCCATAAGGAGTGTCCACTAGATGTAGTCCAAACATGCGCCATCTTCACAAAAAATCACCTTAAGGAGAGTTGTCCCTCACTTCTTGGATTGAAAGTAGTAGATAAGGAAGCAGAAGACGAGCCAGAATCTGTGTATTTGCTCAACCAGTGCCGTCAATGGCAGCCGCGACAATCTGGTATGTTTCCATACCCAACTTTTTCTTTTCAGCCTCCGCAGTATAATGCTCAACAGTATAATATGTGGCAAAGTCAATTCCAACCCCCATTTCCAAACTGGTCACCACAGCCATTTCCTTCCTCAAACACGTGGCTGAATCAGGGAAGCCAATCTGGTTGGCCGAATCTTCCTTATACCCCACCATATTGGCAAAGCAACCCATACCCACCATAATGGACTCCCCCTACTTCACAAAGTTCAGCCTGGCAGACAAACTGGTAGAGACCAATGCATCAGCCAGTAGGAACCATTCCTCTCCCTCAACCTACACTGCCAGCCTTACATCAAAATCCCCAGTCTAATCTAAGACCGCAACTCCCAGCCCAACCCAACCCCAATCCAAATAACAGACCGGTCCAATCTCTCCAAATCATAGAAAAACCAGAAGTAGGAGACGATCTGATAGAATGTAATGATCTTCGGTTAAGATCTGGGTGTATTATTGAAACCGAGGGAGATAGGACAGTTCAAGTTGAAAATCAGTTACCCAGAGAACATCTGTCACAACAAGAGGATGTGAATAAACAACAAACTCATAATCAAGCAACCACATCCTCTCCCCCGTTCTCAGAACGATTAGTCATACCTCGACCAATACAATATCCTGATTTTGACATTCTGGGAGAATTACAAAATTTATACATAAAAATTCCATTCCTCCAAGCCATTCAAGACATCCCGATATACGCAAAAACTATCAAATAATTGTGCATAAAGAAACCAAGGAGGAATATAACAAATAATCCAAGAGTCCAAGTAGTCGGTACTCTATCTGACTTATTATCAGGAAAAGAAACCCCCATTAAATACGAAGACCCAGGAAACCCAATAGTAACTGTCCAAATTTATGGTCAGACCCTGTCCAATGCCTTAGTTGATCTAGGAGCTGCAATCAATATCTTAGCAACCACTACTTGCCAAAAGCTAGGCATTACATCTGTAGAACCCACCTCTACCTTGCTAGAATTGGCTGACTGATCTGTGGTTAGGCCAGAGGGCACACTACATGATATCATGGTCTTTGTTGACTCCTGGGAATATCCAACCGATTTTTTGATAATAAATCGCAAAACCCGACTTGATGTACATCCATTGATTTTAGGTAGACCTTGGCTCACCACTGTCAATGTCTATATTGGCTGTCGGCAAGGAAATATGATTATAACTAGAGGAACAGATATCAAGAACTTAGTTTTATATCCGCCAGCGTAGCCAAGTGTCACGATAGTCAAAACTAATAGGCACCTTGTATCATACCTTATTGATAACATTAGATCTCCATTAACTATACAGGAGGAACTTGATTTCAAAGACCAAACAGAAGACGATGCCAGTAATAATTTCATTAGTCAAACTGAACTCACATCCTGTAGACAATGTCATATGATAAAAACAACATTTGATAATGAATTAGAAGAAGATCCTCTGAAAGATACACATGATCATACAATCCTTGTCACCTCTGTTGCAAATAGTAAAATTGTGGAAATTGAATCAGAAAAAACCTTAAACATTAATACCAACCTCACATCCGAACAAGAAATGAAGCTCATCCATATGTTAAGAAAATATAAAGAAGCATTTTCATGGGAGTACCATGATATGAAAGGAATTGACCCCCAGTTATGTACACATCACATTTACATAGAAAAATATGCAAGACCTGTTCGACAACCTCAGAGGAGACTAAATCCTCATCTAAAAGATGTGGTAAAAGCTTAACTTCAAAAACATTTAGATGTCAATTTTGTCTACCATATCTCTAATAGTAAATGGATCTCTCTGCTTGTGGTGGTACCAAAAAAGAATGGGAAATGGAGAATTTGTGTGGACTACAGAAAACTCAATAAAGCAACACAAAAATACCACTTCCCTCTCCCATTCATCGACCAAGTATTAGACACTTTGGTAGGAAAGAAATTCTTTTCTTTCCTAGATGGCTTCAGTGGATACAATCAAATTCAGATTGCCCCTGAAGACCAAGACAAAACTACTCTTACTTGCCCTTGGGGAACATTTGCCTACCGAGTTTTACCTTTTGGCTTATGCAATGCTCTTCCCACATTTCAAAGGGCTATCCTTAGCATTTTTGCAGACTTAATAAATGAAGGACTTGAATTATATATGGATGACTTTACACCATACAGAGATGATTTCGATCCAGCACTGGATACACTAGAAAAAGTCCTACAATGCTGCATTGCTACCAGGCTTTGTTTAAGCCATGAAATATTTTATATGATGATGACAGAAGGAATTATCCTAGGACACTATATTTCAGTAGCTGGCATGCAGGTAGACCCAACCAAAATCAAAATACTTTTGCTTATTCCCACTCCTACCACTCAAACAGAGGTATGTAGTTTTCTTGGATTTTCTGGTTATTACAGGAGGTTTATAGAACATTATTCACATATTGTTGTATCTTTGTATGCACTAACTGGTAACGTTGATTTTCTTTGGACAGAAAAATGTGAACGTGATTTCAAGGATCTGAAGAAGCTCGTATCCACAGCCCCAGTCCTTCGAGGACCAAATTGGGATTTTCCATTCCAGATATCATCTGATGCCTCAGATATAGCCATTGGAGCCTGTTATATTGTACACAGATCATTTTGCCATAAACTATTTAGCAAACAGGCCTATCACAAATGCCAGATTAGCTAGATGGCTGATTTTATTGCAGGAATTCAATATTACAATCAAGAATCGACCTGGAAAAGAAAATCTTCTAGCCGATTTTCTATCAAGAATGCGAAAGCCAATTGATGCAACAACAGTTGAAGATCAATTTTCGGACGAGCATCTGTTTGTTGTGGCTGTTCAAACACCCTAGTATGCTGATGTTTCTAATTACCTAGCAGTAGGTAAACTACCAAAGCATCTAACCCCTAATGAGCGGAAACAGATTGTTCAATGGAGTACTCGATTTTCTTGGATTGGAGGCTATTTGTTCCACAGAGGGGCAGACATGCATATTAGGAGATGCGTTCGAGAGGATGAAATCTTTGAAATTTTGAAAGCCTGCCATGACGAACCATGTGGTGGAAATTTCGCCGATCGCAGAATTGGACGTAAAGTGCTACAAACAGGGTATTATTTGCCCACGATTTTCAAAGATGCAAAGAAACTTGTCCAAGCTTGTGACAGTTGCCAGAGAGCAGGACACCCTGGTCAGCCTGATGAGATGCCTCTGAAACCATAGTTAGTCATCGAACCATTTGAGCGATGGGCTCTTGATTTTGTTGGACCAATTAACCCATCATCAAACCAGAAAACATATATTTTGGTGGCAACAGAATATGTCACCAAGTGGGTTGAAGCAGAGTCATTGCCAAGAGCTACAGAGGACTCTGTCATACAGTTCATGTTCCATATATTTGTACATTATGGCCTTCCAAGGGAGACAATTACAGATAGTGGACCACAGTTTGTTGGGAACAAAATAGCTGCAACACTCAACAACTATCACGTCCAGCATAAAATCACTACTCCATACAACCCACAGGCAAATGGGAAGGTAGAAAGCAACAATAAAATAATAGAATCAATCCTAACGAAAACCTTTGCGTCACATAGACATGATTGGGCTGCTAGAATACCTGAAGCATTGTGGGCTTACAGAACAACATGGAGAAGTACCACTAGTTATTCACCTTATCAACTAATGCTTGCAAAACAACCCAATTTCCCCATTGAATTCGAAATCCAAACATTACGGACAGCACAGGAGGTTCTCTTAGATCTAACCGAGGCACAGATTAGTCGATTACAGTAGATCAATGAGTTGGATGAAATTAGGCTCTCTGCACTTCAAAACATTGCCCTGATCTAGCAGCAGCGACCTAAATGGTAAGATCCTTTCATTAAAAATAAAGTCTTCCACGAAGGAGACTGGGCTCTTTTGTACGACTCCAGGTTTCAGGACTTCCCTGGGAAACTCTAGACTCATTGGTTGGGACCATATGAAATCCAGAAGGTACATGAAAATGGTACCCTTAGTCTAATCACTATTGATGGTTCTAGATATGCCTTCAAGGCAAATGGCCACCAAGTTCGTCTCTATCGCAAACCACTCACTTGGGAGTCCTTCTCCTAGCAGCTATGTCGAGACTCTGATATGGAGATTTTGGGGGAGGAAGAGAAGTCTTCCTCACCTATAATTCATTAAGGAATTTATTTCTTTTTACAGTTTGTACATAATTTCTTTTTTTGAATCATTTTTGTACATATTTTTGAATCAACGTTTTGTTGTTACTTTTTTTGCTATTCCTTTTTTTCAAAAGAACAACATTTTCTGCTGGTTGTTCCTTTTCAAAAGAACAACCCCCTTTGGAGCAGCCACCATTTTACTGTAATTTAGTTCTTTTTTTTATTTTTGTGTTCTATTGTTCCTTTTCCAAAGGAACAACATTTTGAATTTCGGTTGTTCCTTTTCCAAAGGAATGACATTTGTGTGCTTTTGTTGTTCCTTTTCCAAAGGAACAACATTTTTTATTTTTGCTGTTCCTTTCTCAAAGGAATGACATTTGCATGTTTTTGCTGTTCCTTTTCCAAAGGAAGAACATTTTCGATTTCTGCTGTTCCTTTTCCAAAGGAAAGACATTTGTGTGTTTTTGCTTTTCCTTTTCCAAAGGAACAACATTTTCAATTTCTATTGTTCCTTTTCCAAAGGAACGGAATTTGTGTGTTTTGTTGTTCCTTTTCCAAAGGAATAGAATTTTTGATCTTTGTTGTTCCTTTTCCAAAGGCATGACATTTGTGTGCTTTTGTTGTTCCTTTTCCAAAAGAACAACATTTCTAATTTCTGATGTTCCTTTTCCAAAGGAACGACATTTGCTTGTTTTGTTGTTCCTTTTCCAAAGGAACAACGTTTTTTATTTTTGTTGTTCATTTTCCAAAGGAACAACATTTTTGTGTGTTTTGTTGTTCATTTTCCAAAGGAACAACATTTTTTATTTCTGTTGTTCCTTTTCTAAAGGAATGGCATTGGTGTGTTTTGTTGTTCCTTTTCAAAATGAATAGCTTTTTTATTTCTGTTGTTCATTTTCCAAAGGAACGACATCTGTGTGTTCTGTTGTTCCTTTTCCAAACTAACAATGTTTTCCATCTTTGTTGTTCATTTTTCAAAGGAAAGGAATTTGCGTTTTCTGCTGTTCCTTTTCCAAAGGAGCAACGTTTTTAGTCTTTTGTTGTTCATTTTCTCAAAAGGAACACCACTTGCATGCTTTTGCTCTCCCTGTGAAACAACTTGTTCCTTTTGCTGTTCTAAATTAAGGATGCTTATTGTTCCCGTTCTTTCAAGTCTTTTACAATATAGCTATGCACTTATGCAATGGATACAAAATCACAACATACTGAAGTCAGTCAATCATAAACCGCTATCTTTATAAGAAATCTCCCTGAATTGGTAAGAGGACAAAAGGAAGGACACACTTATTCATCATCTTTTGTTGTCATTGTTCTACTAATTCTGCTCTGATTGGTTATCTCTATCATGTTGGTTCCTTTTAATCCTCTTTGATTATTATTCAGGAATAAGAGCAAATGGTATATATCTTCCTATTGAGATGTTAAGACTTCTTCCACCATTCCTACTCTTAAGGAGTGTTGAACCACCCTTTGTGTATAAATAAGGAAAGTACTTTATGAAAAAGAAAGAAAAAAGAGCAAACATGACTTATAAGTTGTCAAATGCAGGATAGGGGGTCTCATTAAGAGCCATCCTACCATGATCATGAGGATGAAAGCGAAGTGGCATTCCCACTATGACCACCACACCAGGGATATGGTCCAAAAGGTATATCAAATAAACAACCCTTGGAATAGGAGTCTCATCACGAGCCGACCTGCCCACTTTTCGCTCCTTCCTCGTGAATGGCATTATGGCTAACTGGTCACCAAGCTAGCGTAATGGCCTACATTTTGACAATACACAACATTTCCTAAGGATACACAAAGGATCATCGTTCCATGGGTGAAATAAAAAACTCTGCCAAGGTTATGGACACCTGTTGGCCACAGAGCACTGTTAATGGTATTGAAGTCACATTATCTACACCAATAGGTAAGTTATTAGCACCCTTTTGTTTCTTATGCCTTAGTAATCAATTATATATTATTTCCCAAACCATACAACACATGAATATATATTATCACCAATCATGACAGAACAATTAACAATGACCGAATGAGACTCTCTATTTACGGCAAATGTTTTATCCCCAACCTTGCATCATATCATTGCAGTCTCTTACGTATTAAGTGACACAACTCTACGCCTCGATTTCGGTATTGCTGCTTTTGTAAACATGGCATATTGCCATATGCTATTCCTTAAGGACTGTTGCAGAGCGGGCACTGCTCCTTTATTTGATGGCTGGGACAGCCTCTCACATTGGGGGGGGGGGGGGAGGCTAATCTCATCATTCCCTGGATTACGTGTCAGCTCACTATTCCAGAAGTTTTGTACTGGGGTATAACAGGGCTCAAGGGTATACTATTTCTTTTTATTTTGTTTTTTCTGCATGACTTGCTGTTCAAAGCCATTTCCATTGCATACTCCATAGCATTAGAGTTTGAATGAGTGTTGCGTCTGTTAGCCTCTGTGTTTCAACAGCGCAAACAATTGTCGTTCCATTGAGAGTTTACAGCGAAACCATGGGAGGAAGATCGATTCGGATAGAACTGCAGGTGTTAACAGCCTCTGCTGCTATTCGGGAAATTCTAGGAAGAGTAGGGTGGCTGACTTATCTCAACCTCTTGCAGGAGTCTAACGAGACTGTGGCAATTGAATTCTTGTAGAACTTGCAAGAGGATCACTCCACAATGAGGGGGAGACGCATAGTAGTCACCGACGACATAATCGTAGAAGTCTCAGGACTACCAACAACTGGACCTGTATGGACGTTAAAGAAGGAGAGATTGCAGAAGATTATAGAAATCTTCCAAGACGAAGGCCAAAGCCTGACAATTAGAAGAAAGGGGGTTCTGCCAGCAACACTAGGAGAGCTGTGGGTGGAATTGGTGAAGACCATTCAAAGATACATCACCTGTGAAGGCAGAAAAGACGTGGTAAGACCACGAAATCTTAAACTCTTAGCTGTACTAAAACAAAAATGCTCTGTAAATTTACCTGCATTTTTGAATTCATTACTTCATGATGTTGCACGGAGCATAAAAAAGACACGGCATGTAGAGTCAGTTGTTAGTCATCATGGGTTGACTCGGTTAATAGTCAGCGATAGCCTCACCCAGCAGCAGAGTAGCTGGGAAGAGCTAATTGCCATGATAAATGGGGGATTGACCACACCATCTCCAAAACGTAAACATGCCACCAGTACACCCGAGCGTCCAGAAAAGCACAGGAAATCGACAAAGTGTAAACATGCCACCAGCACACCCGAGCAGCTAGAAAAACGCAGGAAATCGGTCCGGCTAGCATGACTATGAGGGGGGCTAGAGAAGCCCCAAGAAAGCACCAGCCAGCTGGTAGAAATAGAAGATGAGCAACCCCCATGGCTAGAAGGGGAGGACAATGAGAAAGGAGTGCATGAAGAAGAAAAAGAAGAAGAGGCAGAGAAATGTGAAGAAGAAGAAGAAGAAGAAGAGGCAGAGAAATCTGAAGAAGAAGAAGAAGAAAAAGAGGAAGAACCCAAGAAAGTTGAAGAAGATGAAGAAGAAGAAGAAGCCGAGCAATCTGAAGAAGAAGGAGACAAAGAAGAAGAAGCCGAGCAATCCGAGAAGGAGGAGGAAACGGAACAGTAGGATGGTAGCCCATTGCAGGACCCATTGGGAGAAGATGAATTGGCCAAGGTTTTGGCCAATATGGGTGAATATGGCCAACCTTCCAGTCCATCAGACCTCCCTACCGAAAAGAAACCCCAAGAGGAAAATGCACCTAAAGAATCACATGCAAAGGAGGCAGAAGAAGAAAATATGCCTGTTCATGATGAAAAGATGACAGGAGATGCTGAACAAGAATAATATGTTCCTAACTAGAAGACACCAGAAGAAATTCTGGAGGAAACAAGGGCAGAAAAAGAGGTCGCCCAAGAAATAACAGAACCGGTTAGGTTCTTGCCCCAGAACAGCCAGAGCAAAACAGTGAAGAAACACCCCAAGAAGAAAATCATGGAATTAGTCACATCCCAGGCCGCAGTGAACAGCGTGTTGTTCCTTCTAAGGAAATTGCAGAAATTATGGAATTGCGAAAGGAACAGCAGAGATTACTGAACATAATAGTCTAGATCCACCAGCAGATTAGGATTCCAAAAGAAAGGCAAAGGGTAAAAAGGACATCGGGGAGGAAAAATATGACCACTCCAGCAAAATCCCTTAAGGCAAAGGGGCGGAGGACCAGAATCCATCCTGTTGTTCAAAACCGTGTCGAAATCCAGGCTGTTGTTCCAAATGATGCTGAGGAATAAGATGTTGTTCCAATTGAAAAGGAACAACAATGGACTGATATCCATGTTAAGATAGAAATGGATGAGATGTTGACCCGTGATAAGGAAATTCAGATGGAGGCACCACTTTCGGGAGTGATAAGGGTTATGAACTCAAAGCAACACAATAGGAAAGTTTAGGTAAAACTCCTGGCCTCCACTACCGCATGGAAAAGAGATCCAAAAACAATAACCCTATAAAAGGGTTTGAAGCAAGCTCAGCAAGAAGCAGAAAAGCTTAGAGAGCAAACGGTGCCTCGAGAAAAGTATGAAGAGCTACAGCAACAACTTAGGAACGTCATTCTATCCGAAAGCCAGGCCTTTGAAGGATGGCGAAGGGAACAAGAGAAAGTCGCAAAGGTAACTCATAGGTTAGATGTAGTTATCAAGCAGATGGATACGTTATGTTCTTTATACAATGACGTCCTAACATGTAGAGCCCCTGCTAAGAATTATGCCTCATTTTTAATGGAACAATATTTGCAATTGAAAATAAAGGTTGTTAAAGCAGTTTCTCCCATACAACTTAACACCATGAATGATTTTATAAACTGCTGTAAGAACTATGGGGTAAAAGTTTAGAGACTACTGTGTGAGTTTTATATACATAGCCTTGTACTAGAACAGGAGACCGAGCTGAACTCTGGCCCTTTTGTTGGGGATATCCAATTACAGGCATTTATTTCATTTGCAGTTAATCAAATTAAATGGCTCAAAGCCTATAATGCTTTCCAAAGACAAGAAAACGGATTAGATTTATGGATAAGAGCTGAGCATAGGGATCCAATATAGTTATGGAGAAAACATAGAAACCTCATGAAGACTCTAGGTGTAATTGAAGCATTAGGACCCATGCATGAGGCAATCATTTGGAAGGGATTTAAATACCTTTTCTCTATCAAAGACCTTGCCATTGATGCAGCTAAATTTTGGTATCAAATCTCTAATCCAAATATCCAACTCATGGAACCATTTAAGTATGAGAATTTTAAATTAGCTGCCAATGGCTTGCACCTCTATGGTGAAATCGTTTTGAGGGCAGGGCCATCCTAGTTAGGATATAGGTTCCAAACTCCAATTATTTGGCACCCTGCACCCCGATACCAAGCCCTGTATGAGATGCCTAAGGGTCAAACAGGCCATTTCTTTGAATACCTAGTTATGCATCATGGTTGTAGGCCTTCACATGAGATTCCATCTCCAGCCTACTCACTCACTGCCTTACACGTCAACTACAATGTTTTCATGAGGGCATAAAAAAGGGTAAGTAGGGGGGTGTGTGGAATACTAAAGAAGGTATGTTTTTGAGGATTATTTTGGCATCTTTTCTTTAGAACTTACAAACCTTTTTGCATCATGAACTTGGAAAACGATAAAGAATTGTAATAAAACATGTGAGATTAATATGCAAGACGAAAATGCTGACAATTGTCATTTCCCTATGCAGGAAGGAGAAAAAACAAGAAGTTGTTGTTCGAAAGGAAAAGACAAGCACGGGTTAACCTTTGTCCCTTTGACGGGAGACCGCATGCAAACAATATCAAAGTGAATCAGCCCGGGAAAGGAAGTGGAGATATCAGCTCAGCATAGGAAAGAAAAGAAATGACTGAGGACTAATGGTTTGACGAATCCCTCAGGATCCTTGATCCTGAGGGATCGTTATTTTATCTATTTCTACACTTAGATATCTCTGCCGTCACCCTTATGAAAGGGGCAACACTATTAGCTCAAGGGAGAGTAAGATATTGTTATACTTTTATGTAATTTCTTTTAAGATCAAAACTTTGATCATCGTGTCTCACTAAGAATTTCTATACTGTAATTTTACTTGATGCATTAATACAAACTTGGTTACTATTTCATCTTTGAGTCTAGAATAACTTCAAGCGGTGTACCCCTGGAGGCTAAGGGCCCAGCCCTGGAGGACACTTACTCTTGTACCATTACGCTTGGTTTTTGTGTGGTTTTCTTATCGGCGTGATTTGGTAATCTGATGTGTTTTATAGGTTTACATCACATGCTCTGTTATGTTTAATTCATTAAGGTTTCTAAAGACAAAACTATTGTATTGACTCTGCATCATATTACTGTTCTTTTAGGTGTTGATATAATACTGCTAGTCTTTACAGAATACTGTTGTTGTTCCATTACAGAGCCTTTGTGTTGTGCACTTGTTCATTAAAATTACAGAATTCATCTTGGAAGTTCTGTTCTTTGTGATTGTTGGATTCATGAATAATGTTGTTCTATCTTGAAATGCAATCGTATTTTTCTAACTGAGGCGATAACTGGATCAGATTGGTATTTGAGTGTGCTGTGTGTATATATGGTTTTCAGCGTTGTTCCATAATGTATCAGTAATCAGTGTTGTTCCATTTGTGTGTGTTATTCAATCCGTCCTTAAGAGTGAAGGATTACCATTTGATTCCTATAACTTACGATTAATGCATTTGATTTGATAGACTAAGAAGTTACTATTTGTTAGACTTAGTTGTTTTTCTATTTCTTACTTGCTGTTCCATTTCAGGTTTGCTGTTCCATTTTAGATTTGTTGTTCCATTTCAGATTTGTTGTTCGATTTCTTAATTGTTGTTCCATTTCTTATCTGTTGTTCCATTTCTTGTTATTGGTGTGAAGAACGATCTTAGGCTGTAGTGGGCATTGACATCTACTGTCCGGCTCCTAGTTCCATGATCTGTTCTCTGATTTCCTTTTCCATCAGTTTCCAAAGGGATGGGTTATTGCTACCGAACCCTAGACTAATAAATCTATAAATGTGTGATTTAATCTTTTGAAGTAGTTAAGATGTAAACAAGTATCCGTTTACTTTTGTATTTTCAAACACTGTGCTACTAGCATTACTCTACAAAATGATAGCCTCAGACTGAGACACTCTTTGAAATAACAAAACGTTCCCGGGTTAACATATTAATGTGAGGTAATTAGAGGTGAAAGAGACCCTTTTTATATCTCCACACAGAGATAGTGAGGAAGAAGCAGAGCATGGAGAGCAGATGGAAATAGAGGGCACAACATTTCCATTACCTCTACAACCATACATTCTATAGAGAAAAATGAATACTAAACCAATAAAAGACTCGAAGGATCCAAAGTTTGGAACCTTCACACCCCTACTACGAGAGGAAGTATCATTTACGGGGGAATTACTTGTCAAAATACTGCAACTAAAGTTCGGAGACTGACTTCAATGACATGAAGAAAGAACCACAATTTGCACCAAAACACTATTTGAAACAATTAAATTACACAGAGAGTGGTGTGACAAGGTTAGGGCCACAATAGTGGGAAAATGGATTGGCACAATTAGAATTGGTGAACATGTTGAATGTGCTACACTTCAGTAGAATTATAGGGACCACGGCTTGTGTTTGACAATTGCTCATGATAGTGCCAGATGGATGGTTATGGATGGGAAATAATATACCTATAGATCCAATGTTGATATGCATAATCACCATACTACCCTATCAGTGGCGAAACCCCGTGGAAGAATTATTTGGAAAATATCATGATCACACCATAGCTAAGAGCATGAAGAAAAGGTTTGGTTTGACAAAAGGAAAGATGGGATATGGTATAAACTCAATCAGTGTCTAGACAGTTCACTTCGTGACACACATGTTGGCTAGGAAGATCATGAGAAAGTCTTGGGCTAATGAAGTCCCCGCAGCAGTGGTTTGATTAGCTGCATAGTGCACCAATGGGTTACAATACAACTGGGTCGAATACCTTTGTAAAGAATCTTTGGATGACCACCGCGAGGTTTAGGAAAAAGGTACAACATTTCATTATGCTTGGCTAATTTAATAATTGCAACATTGGCATGGAGAGAGCTGGAAGATTCGTAGTTCCCTCCGCTAGCTTCAGATGTATGTGAAGCAGCGTGGTATTCCTCACTGTGGCATACTGGCCAACCATCACGAGCAATGGAGAACATGATGTTTTTCATGTTATATCACATGGATTTTCATATGTTAGCGAACTAGCATCCTTGCCTTTCATCGAATCTATATGAACAATATAGTTTTGTTGCAAAGTTGAAGACCAATTTCCATAAAGTTTATATACAGGCTCGTATGGAGACAAAGAAGAAATGGAATCCCCTTCCATACTTAGTCACAAAATATGATATTCTTGCACTACCACAATAGTGGCCTACAGAATGGATGAATGCATTGGAGGCAGAGGTAGAAGATAGTGTGATAGAAGAGGACACATCGTAGCATGGTGAAGCAAGTGGAAAGGAAAAAGATAAGGATGAGAAAGTATTAGAGGAAGAGGAGAAACGTGATGAGGGTCACCGAGATCCTCTTAAAGGAGATGAAAAAAATAAGGAGTCTAAGAAGACAAAGACAAAACAAGCTATCGCAGAAAAAAAGAAGGCACAAGGTGAAGCTGCCATGAAGATCAAGAACATGCAGAAAGCAGATAAGACAAAGGATATCACACCAATGGTACATATTGATGGAGACCTAGAGAAGATTAGGGATAGAATTCAGGAGGTGAGAACAAAGTTGTGGAGTGGATGGGAAGATTGCTATGACATACTTCTCATAGGTTGGCATAGATAGTTAGGCAACCCACGTAGATAGAGGAGAGGATTGGAGAAGAAAGGAAAGTATAGCCTACACTTGCAGCGAGTTTAGTGCCAATACCAACTAGAGCACTACAGTTTGACTCCACCGATGTACAACAACAAGAAAAAGGGTGGAAGCATGTCAACATGAACATTGCTGCAGTACCATTTCAAAGACTACAGAAGCTACACATGGAGATAACACAAGAGTTAAAGTTGCACGAACAATATAACTCATAACTAAACATTCAGGTAGAAAAATAAAGGGCTTTGCTACAACAGAATCTTAACGAGGTGATCCATGAAAGGGATCAATTAGTTCAAATGAAACAAAACATCATGGAAGTAATTGAAGCAAAATGTAAATAGATGTTGGACCTTGATTTCCGTGAAGAAGCGCTAGTAGAGGACAAGGTGTTGGGTCCCTATAATACTAGTGATTACCCCATTACTATGGTAGTTTTACCCCTTATTAATATTGTTGTGCCCCTATTGCCCCCATATTGTTATTACTATGCCCCATAGAAACCTCTATTTTATTTGTGGCTTTATATATTATTGTAAGTCGGTTGGGTAATATTGTGATCCTTAGACTCCCATTATATAGAAAGGAGGTTTTCATTTGTACATCCAAAAATTTTTCATTTATGTAATGTAAAGGGCTGCCCCATCGAAGAGGCTGAATTCTAAGGCGTTGATCTATCTTTTCTATCTTTTCTTGAGCTGGTTTCATAACATTTGGTATCAGAGCCAAGTTTTAGGGTTTCGCTGCTCCAAATAGGTCATCGTGGAATTTTCACTATAACTTTTTTTCTGGGATGTTTCAGAAGTCGGAAAAAAACCCATTTTAGAAGAAATCGCGCTGCAGCTCGGGTCCGAATTTCAGAGCTTTTCGCCCTATATATGCATAGATATGATCTGAGGAAGTTGGTATTTTTGCAGACTCCTGAATTACATTCCAAACAGGTGACCTGGGGAAAATCATCATAACTTTCTCTCTGAGAATCGGATTGAAATATCACAAAAAGGTACAAAGAGAGGACGAAATATAGTTTCTTCTAGATATTTTACAGAGCCAGAGGTCCAAAGAGTGACACATGGCACTTCATACAATTTCGCTCTTCAGAAAAGGTCTATAATCAGGTCACTGTGAGAGATTTGGCATAACTCTTCATTGGAGAATCCAATTGGGGTCAGACTGGTGGCATTTGAAATAGGACACAGAGAGCTACCACAAGTCACAATTTTAGAACTGGACGTTCTGAAAGTACAGAGATACATCAGATGCAATATCGAGCTCCTACAGAGAAAAAAAATGTGTGTATATTTTTTTAAATTTTTGCTTAAGATTGGTTTGAAATTTTATTTTGAAGGAATTCAAAGGGTAGTAGAGCATTATTATCGGTAAATGATGCCCCTAGGAAAGAAAATGCAAACACCTATTAAGGAACCTGAAAGCTCTAGCATGACTCATGAAGAAGAGGAAGAAATGCTACAGGATATATCAAAATTACAAGACCAAGTGCAAAAAATGTCAGCCTCACAGAAGCTAACAAAACCTAAGATAAATGGCATGGAATCTAAGATAAAGGGCATGGAAGCTAAGATGGACAATTGGAAGACAGATTTGAAGACAGACATGGACGATTTAAAGATAGATTTGAAGACAGACATGGACGAATTGAAGATAAATATGAATAAGTTGCTACAAGAAATGGTGACTAAGGGTGAAAGGGTAGTAAAGGAAACTCATGATGAGAACAAAAGAAATGTTAATCATGATTACATAGACTCTAATGTGGGATCGAAGACCCATCATATGAGGAATTTTGATGGCAAGGATCCCGCAACATGCATATTACAGATGGAGCAATTTTTCGATCTCAATAATGTGCAAAAAACACAAAAGGTACGTATGGCAACTTTATATTTGGAACCAAATCAGTTTGTATGGTATCATTGGCTTTTCTCTCGTAAACAATTTATCACTTGGGCAATTTTTACGGAATAATTGATGGCACATTATGAGGATACAAAAAGCAACACTTTTTTTAGCCAATTGACAAGTCTCAAATAAAAGGGTTCAATAATGGAGCACATTGAGGAGTTCCAAAAATTGAACATAAGGGTAAAAGATATTCCAGAGGAGCATAGGATTGATGTGTTCATAGGGTCTTTAAAGGATAATATCCAACATGATGTTCGCCTTTGGGAACCTGATTCATTAGAGAAGGCATTCAGTTAGCAAGAAAAATGGAAAGAAAAATTATGGCAACTAGGAAGCATACCACTCACAACTATAAAGACGGAAGTGTTGTTGCCCCTAGTCTTCCACAACCTATAAGGTTGACACCACAACAATTGGAAGAAAAAAGAGCAAAACGGCTTTGTTACAGTTGTGATAGTAAATACACTAAAGGTCATAAGTGTGCTTAGAAGAAATTATTCTACATAGATTGTGAAGAGGAAGAAGAAAAGGAGCAAGAAAGGTCAAAAGAAGAGGATATACTCCAGGAACAAAGCCTAGATGAAGAACAAATAAATCCGACCATATCTTGTAATGCATTGGCGGGAATTACACTCCTCAAACCATCAAGATAGAAGGACAAATCAAGAAGAAAAAGGTAATAGTTTTGATTGATTCAGGAAGCACCCACAATTTTATTCATTGTAAGGTAGCAAAAGAATTGAATTGCTTCCTGTATCCAGCACCAGAGTGTCAAGTGATGATTGCAAATGAGGAACAATAAATTGCTCTGGAAAGTGCCATAATATCAAGC
>APFE030734049.1:113621-143686 GCA_000404065.3 Pinus taeda
GGAAGAGTTTCCAAGATTAAGAAGACCAAGGTGTAAGAGTTTTTCTTGTTCTCTTATTAAAGAATCACAAAAAGAGTCAAAGGAAGGGGCCTTGTAGTCTTTTCCTTGACAAATGAAAGCTTCCCTTGTAGAATGGAAGGTGGAAACAAATACAGAGTAGGCTGGTCCAAACTTAGTAAGGATGGAATAAATAAGGTTACTATCTTCTTTCTTAACCTTAACACCTTCCAAGAGATATCTAAGGGTCTTGAATTTGGACAAGAAATCTTCAATGCAATAAAAATTATTAGGATCCAATGTAAGCAACCCATTTTCAAGTTGATGGGCTCTAATTTCATTTTTAATCCGAAAATCTTTAGTGATTTGTTCCAATGTTTCATGAGGAGTATCAAGTTCTGCAATATGGAATCTAAGATCAGGAGAAATAGACATCCCTATCAAACAACGTGCTTGATCTTGTCTATTTTCCTATTTATCAACCTTGTCTTCATCTTTTGGTTTCTTCTCTTGGCTCGTGGCTATTCTGTAGAGACCTTTAATTCTAAGTAAATCTTCCATGTAGGATACCCATTGGAAGTAGTTAGTGTTGTCAAGAATGACTTGGCATGGACTTTCCATTTAAAAAAAAAACTGAAGCTGAAGATGCTGAAAGTAAGTGTTACAATGGATAGATCTCGAAAAATTAGCCTGTTTTAAAAAAAAGGGCTCTGAAAAAGGCTTCCGGATGAAGAAGTTATGGGTTTTTGAAAAAAAATTGTTGAAGTTGCCGGCAAAGTGCGTGAATGTGCGGGAATGAAAAAAAACGCCCCCACAAAATGGGGATTTGAACCCAAGACCTCTACTCTCTTAAAATAGCTTTGAACCAATTGATCTATACAAAAAATTTGAGAGAGAGAGAGAGAGAGAGAGAGAAGGGGGTGGGGGGCTTTGGGTTGCGTGCTTGCCTTGAGAAACCTATTTTTCTGTACAAAACAAAAAACACAAAACCCAACACGGACATGCAAAGAAAAGAGAACCTTATGGCTCGAAGTTAGCTTTACCCAAAAAACTAAATATTAAAAAAAATTGAACCTTGTGGCTCAACGTTAGCTTTAGCAGAAAAACTAAATATTTTTCTCAATGTTTCTGATTTTCCGAGATCACACTAAGGTGCAGTGAAAAGAGCATACGCATGAGAAAAAATCCTTCCTTTCTGTTTCTGATTTGCCCAGATCGCACAGAGTCGCAGGGCAAAGAGCATACACAGAAATGAAAGGTATAGATCTGGTTAAAAAAAACTAAATAAACTGAAACTGAAATAAGTAGAGAGAAAATAACAGTAAATTGCAAATAAACACTGTATACCCCCAGATCTTAAAAATGACGCAGATAGAGCTACCGGAAACCTTTTCACGTGAAACGAAAGGGGTTCCTCACTGGAACAGATGCTCCGAACACAACAGAGCAGTCCTCTCAGCCCGAAAGCAGTCAGAAACAGTAGATCTAGGAAACGACAGCCGCATGCAGTTCTACAGGCTTCAGATTTGGATCACCAACAGACGCGGCCCTCAAATAGCTCTGATACCATGTAGGAATTTACAGGGTAAGTTCCTCAGACAAAACACCAGAAGGACACCGCTCACAAACAGATCACAGATCAATACACCAGTATTTTGACGTGGTTAAAACCCTCAGAGAAGGAAACAGTCCACGGCCTGCGCCAACGTGGCTACTACAGACAATTTATTAATAAAAGAATGAAAATTTACATAAGCTTCTCTCATGCACGGTTAACCTACAAATGACCCTCCATGCGCTTAAAATAGAATTCATGGACCAATCGGGTGTCAAGCCACGGATCAAGTGTCGGTAATACCGAGGAGAGAATGAACCGTCGGATCACTACATATCGTGACCGTCGGATTGTAAGTTACAAAATGTACAACGGTAAAGAAACACACTTTACCTAACTCTATACATATTTCTATACTAGACCAAGTTGAACTTAACTATTTCCTATGTGTCGGAATATCCTAACATGATGTGGACGTTGGAAGACTTCAACTCCAAGATAGTAGTGAAGTAATCCCAAATCTGTCATCTTAAAACCTGCATGCAACTCCTTTTTCACCTATGCAATATGATCATCATGGTTGCCAGTAATGATCAAATCATCTACATACATAACAAGAATGACCAAATATTTTCCCTGTTGTCGCACATACAAAGTATCATCAAATTCACTTCGTTGAAAACCAACTTTCTTAAGGTATTCGGCCATCTTTGCGTACCAAGCACGGGGAGCTTGTTTTAATCCATATAAAGGCTTGATCAATTTGCAGACTTTATGTTCTTGTCCTTTAACTTCAAAACCTGGCGGTTGGGTCATATACACTTCCTCCTGTAAATCCCCATTGAGAAAAGAACTTTTCACATCCATTTGATGAACTTTCCATCCTTTTTGAGCGGCCATTGCAAGTGTTAATCGGATGGTGTTCCATTTTGCTGTAGGAGCAAAAGTTTCTTCATAATCAATGCCTTCCTGCTGCGCAAAACCTTTTGCGACAAGTCGTTCTTTATACTTTTCAAGTTCTCCCTTTTGATCATACTTAATTATGTAAACCCATTTGCATCCTATGGGTTTAACATTTGCTGGACAATCAACAAGTTTCCAAGTGTTGTTATCAATTATTGCCTGATATTCTTCAACCATAGCTTGTTGCCATTGTTTATGTTTTACTACTTCCTTGTATGTGGAAGGTTCAGTAAAATCATTTGCTATTAAGGCAAAATTGCCTTCACTTCTATGTGCCCTTCGGGTGTCTGTTTTATTCTACTCATCAGGCTTTACATCTTTCAAAAGTTGAACTGCCCATTTTGGTAGTTGGTGCTCACTTGTTTGCGCTTCTGTAAAGTCTCCATCATTGTAAAGAGGATTAATATAAACTGATGTCCGTTGTTCAGGTGAAGAGTGTGGAGAATCATTGTTAGAAGAACTGTTGTTGCTTGGAGATGCGGATGAACTGCTAGAAGACCCAGATGATGTTGTTGATGTAGATGGACTGGATGACTCATCTTCAGAGGAAGGAAAATCAAGTTCATACCAATTTGGTGAAGTTGGTTGACTTTGCATTTTTCCATTTCTTTTACTTCCCTTAGTTTCTAACTTGTGAAGAAGGTTTTCAATTTCTTCAGCACTTTTACTCTCAGTTTCATAAAAAATGACATCCTGTTCACAATGAATTTTCCATTGGTCAAAAGACGATACCCTTTCTTCTCATCAGAATAGCCAATCATTGTGCATTTTAAACTTCGTGAGTCAATCTTAGTTCGTTTTTCTTTCGGAACTAAGGCATAACAAACTGACCCAAAAAATCTATGATGTTTAACTTGAGGTTTGAAACCAAACCAAGCTTCATAAGGTGTGATTCTATCTAAAGTAGTAGTTGGAGATCTGTTTCTTAAGTAGACAGTTGTATGAATTGCTTCCGCCCAATATGTTGGACTTAACCTCTTGAAAGTTAACATGGTTCTTGCCATTCCTAACAAAGTGCGATTCATTCTTTCGACTACTCCATTTTGCTGTGGAGTGTAAACATTAGTAAGATGTCGTCTTATGCCATTTTCATTGCAATAAGTTTTGAATTCATTCGAATTGAATTCTCCCCCATTATCTGTCCTGAGAGTACCTATCTTTTCTTTAACTTCATTTTCAACAATTTTTCGAAAAATTTTAAACTTATCAAATGCTTCTGACTTGTTCTTAAAAAAGTAAACCCAAGTCATTCTGCTGAAATCATCGATGAATAGTAGGAAATATTTGCATCCACCAAAGGAAGTTTTTAGTGGTCCACAAACATCACTGTGAAGTAGTTGTAGCCGCCTGTTTGCACGCCATGAACTTGTTGGAAAACTTTCTCGATTTTGTTTTCCATAAATGCAAGCTTCACATTTTGCATTTTCCCTTTTGAAAGTGGGAAGTCCTTTAACCATTCCTTGTTTCTGCAATTGAGAAAGACTCTCAAAATTCAAATGTCCATATCTTACATGCCATAGTCTTATCGGTGAAATACCTGTAGTCACTGCCCCTGCAAAATCAGAATGCCTTGGAATAATTGTCCCTTTCATCCGTAACAATTTTCCATCTTCATAGCCTGTCATGATTGTTTTCAAGTTCTGTTTCACTGAATTAATCTTCACTAAACCATCTTCCATAATCACCTGATGTCCTGCTTGCCGAATCGTGACTAAAGAGAGCAAATTTTTTTTCAAACTGGGTACATACCATACATTGGAAATCATTTTTTCTCCAATGCCGGGGAGAACTTTTACGACTCCTTTTCCATACGGAGTATGTTTTGTATCATCAGCAAGAAAAATGGAATTAAGTTGGCAATCTTGAAAATTCCAGAAAAAATCACGTAGACAAGTCATGTGCTGAGTTGCCCCGGAATCCAAGATCCAAGCATCTTCATAGTCACTTCTAAGATGGGATGAAATTTGTGATGCTAGCGAGGAAGTAAAAACATATTATGAGTTATCTTCATCTTGATCATTGGCAAATTGTGTTGAATGCTGCTGAAACTTGGGAATTTTATTAAGTGAAGTTCGACAATCTTCAGCATAATGGCCAACTTTGTTACATCTTCGACACACAATTTGACTTAAGTCTCTTCCTCTTCCTGTAGATTGTCCTCTACCTCTGCTTTGACTTCTATGTTGAGATTGTCCTCTACCATGATTATTATATCCTTGTCCTTGAAAATTTCCTCTTTCTTGATTGTATCCTCTGCTTTGAAAATTATTTCTTCCTCCTCTGTTAAAATTGTTTCCTCTGCTTTGACTTCGACCTCGATTATGTGCTGCTTGATTTTGATTCGCTCTGCCTCTGCCTCGAGAACTGTCTGCTAATGAATTACTAGTGCTGGCCTCTGTGAGAAAAACATCTTCACCAACTTTCTTCTTCTTCCCAAAAGTTTTGTCATGTTGAGTCAACATTTCACAGAGTTCATCAAACTTTAGTTTTTCTAATTTCCCAGTTACTTGTAGAGTCACCAAAATATGCGTGTAGGAAGAAGGAAGTCCAGCAATTACAATTGTGACCATAAAGCTATCATCAATTGTGGGAAAACCAGCATTAATAATTTCTTGCCTAATATTCTTAAGTCTTGAGATATATTCAAGAACATCAGCGCCTTTAGTTAATTTTTGTTGCAATAATTTTAATTGTAGATTGACTTTCTTTGATTCAGGCTGAGTATCAAAGAAGTCTTTAAAAGTTTTCAAAGAAGACCATGCATATATAGCATTCTCTATATGGACATACATTTCATCATTCACATAAGATTTAATAAGAGCTAAGGCTTTAGCATTCTTGATTTCCCATTTTTCTAGTGCAGCTGCATCTGTGGGTTTATTCGGCTTAACATCTCCATCACATATACCTTGCCATAATTCATTGTAAATGAGAGTGCTTTCGATGATTCGATGCCATGTTTTATAAGATTTTGTGCCTTCAAGTTTGTCGGAATCAGAAAACAAATTAATCAACATAGAAATTTTAGCGTTGAAGCGTCGCACCAAGAATCAGAACATAAATGACAAGATAGTCAACACAACACACCACGAAAAAAAACCACAATCTATCAGGGCTTGGCCTTGACCCTCGAATAGTCGTCAAAACAGGAGACAATTGACTGAGCTTTGCACTTGGCTCTAGTCAATTTCTCAAATTTTTACAAGGCAACTTTCAAAATTTGACTTTTTACAATGGTGCTTTTGCACAATATGGTAAAAAAGAAATTACCCCCCCTCAAAGTAAAATTACTTTGAGTTACAATGTGATGATCCCAAAAAACTTCTTAAAAACAAATTACCCAACACACCTTATCTCTCCAATTTACAATCTACAAATAAAACTCCTTATTACTCCAAAAAATTTCAAAACATCACCCTTATTACTCCATGACAAGGCTTTTAAAAGATACTTTTAAAAAGCTCACTCATCACTCTATTACAAAGCTTTAAAAAATACTTTTATAAAGCTCACCTTATTTCTCCCAAAAAAAAAATCACTTATTACTCCCACTCACTTATCACTCCCAAAAATATATATATTACATACACTATCCTTTATTAACCTTATGATCACATTATAAACACCTTTACAAAACAATGTGATAAAACTTTCAAATCACTTTCCAAAAGTGATTTATAAGAAATGACGTGAAGATTTAATTTGGGAAAAGTAAGTAATATGAAATAATTATTTGATGACCTGTGAGTGGAACGATTTTTGTTGGCTCCTTCACGGCTTTCCTTTTCACAACCTTATAGAGATCAATGTCTATCGTTCAAATCCTTGCGATCTAATCAGAAGAGAGGCAAGAGATTGCAGATTTATATCAGATTTATATTGACCATCGGTTCCACAACAAGCTTGTAACACATTATTCTGCAACCCAAAATTCTATGGAGAGTTCAAAATTTTGAGGGCTGCCCCGTTAAAGTCTGCAAAAACAATTTTAACTTGCGGATATTGTCCTTGTAGTTTTGTCACTGTGGCTTGCAGAACATCATTAACCTCGGCATGAACCCTATGTTGTCCACTGGTTCTCCAGAAGGAGTGTATAGTGTTAAATACGACGGGGAGGAGCCAATGGGAAAGTTGTTTTCCCATAAAATCTTCTTTGCTCCGCCGACAGTAAGCAATGTCCAATTCCTTCAGCGCAGATCCTTGGCCGAAATCCCCATATGCTTCATCAAACTCAGTGGAGACTCACAGTTAGCTTATGACCAAAATCCATTTTATCAACAGATTAACACTCTAATCCATCTTCACTACCACATACACACATTAACCATTCAAATGTAACTTCAACACTGCAAATCGACTTTTAAAAACTCTCGTCTGCACATCATATAATTTCCAAACACTATCTTTTCTTTTAGCACAACAATTTCATTCAGATCGCAATCCTTTATTGCTTAATTACTTTGCCAGGTTTGGGAATTTGATGACTTGTATTCATTTTATATAATTGCAATTGTAAATTCGCCGGAGGATATACAAAACCAGACTTTGAAACTTTGTCTCCTCTGTCTGGTGTATTATGAATTCATCAAACAGGTCAATATTCACCCAACAGTTTGATATCAATCTACTGTTGCTTTTCCTATTGAACCAATTTACGCAGCGCCTTAAGCATTCAACTTACAATTTGAATTGATTTTTAATAGCCTCAAAAAAAAAAGAAGATTTTCAGATTTAAAAAATCTAAAATCAATAAAATTTCCTCTCTTTTGAACAAAATTTTGACAAATTTAATACCAATTATTTGCTGAGCAATTCAACAAAGTTTTTCACAAACTTGTAGGGCTAGAATCTCCTCTTCACATCCACTGCAGCATTACTGGAGCTCTAATACCACAATAATGGCAGAAGTGTCCTCAGACACATAATTTTATTAATCAGAAAAAAACATTTACATAATTGATTTTGCAAGAGTTTACACCCGAACAACCAAACACTCTTGCAATGAGCTATTTATAAGCTCCATAGTCCTAACTACCTCTAATTATGGATCACTTATTAAATAACAAGTGTCCATTTACATTAAATGCTATTCAAACCAACTAGCTAACTAATCTCCTAAAATAGAGCATAAGATACGACACATTTTGAGAGTCATATCTTGTTACAACAATATACTAATTCTAATTGTCTCCATTAAATAATTAATCATTCTAGAATAATAATTATTAATTTAATTTCTTAGATTAATAATTATTTTATTTCAATTTTATAACCTATGATAATAAATTATTTTTGGATCATCTAACATAATTTTATTTCTACCTCTCCTTTTTTTAAACAATTTTTTTAAAAGCGTTATGGATTGGAAATTATTAAACTCCCAATCATATTTAATTCCTTGCTGACTGAATTGGTAAATTAATCCTTAAATAGAGGTCTTATATATAACTTCAACCTGTAAACATTTACAAGCAAGGGGATTCCTTTCTCATCAATGGTTCTGATCTGGACAAATTCATTTTCATGACATTTTTCCACTAGCTATGGGCCCAACCATCTTGTCATTATATTCCCTTTAAAATATTTGAACCTAGAATCATATAACAAGGTCCAATTCCCTTATTGAAAGCATTTTCCTTGATATTCTTGTCTTAACAAACCTTCCATTGTAGTTGTATGACCTCAATGTGTAAGAGATCTTGCATTATGATCTTGTCTAAGCCATTTAGTTGGAGTAGCCTTTCTTGTTGTGTTGTGATGACATCTAAGTCGTTTGAACTTCCATTCTCAAAGTATAATATTCAAACTCAATAGAAAGTAGAGCTTTCTTAAAATAAACCAAATCATATACAACAAATCTAATGGTGTTTTTACAAGTGGTATTGTAGGCCCAATTGGCCTCTACTAGTCTCTCTACCCAATCTTTCCTACCGTTTTTAACAACTTTGGTGAGTGTTGCAGTGTTTTCTTCTCAAATATGTACAAAAAGAACCCACTTAAGATTGTGGATGACAAAAAATCTCAACAATATAAATGGCTGCTAAACATTGTAGATCTACAACAACTCATAGAAACAAAACCTACTAAAATTATGTTCTATGCCACAATCATAGTTAAACAACAAAAGGAAAGAGTAATAACGCCAATCATCCAATGGAAACCAGATATGTAAAGAATAATTTCATTATAACACATGTGAAGAGAAAAAATAAATGTTACCAGTCACCCTCAATGGGGTGGGTTCTTGGCTATCCTCAAACATCTTCAGCTTATGTAGAGTCTCTCTCCTCTATAATGCATAAACCCAACGAAAATATGATGTGCGAAAATGAAAATTATTAGAGTTACAATAATGAGTGCAACAATGAAAATAATCAAAAGTGAATAATGAATGGGAAGCCCTTTTATTTATAAAAAAATATTGATTTATCCTTGAATAATGAGCAATATTATCAAAATTAGAGCACCCTCTAGAGTATAAAAAAGAAAAAGGAAAAAAGTAAATAACTCTGGGATCATAAAACCCTTTGATTTCCAGAGTTCGGGTATACATGCATCAATGGAGAACTATATTGGTGGTGGCAACTGTATACTTAGGTGCTGGTGTAAAAAGAAAGATAAACAGACCACAGGAGTCCCGTAAATTTAAATAAGCTTGTCCCTCCTCTCATGGGTAGAAATGAGTCTCCCATTAGGTTTCTAACCGAAGTGGCATGTTGTGGGAGGGTCTGATGGGAGGTGAGGATTGGTAGTGTGCTGTCTTTCCTATGATCTTCTTGTCAGGGTAGGGCAAAGGGACGTCCTTTCTTATTTATAATTGCATAAACGCCTTAGTGTCTTAGTTTATTCCCATGTGGTTGTCAGTAAAATTGACGTCTGTATTGTGTCTGTGTGTGTTTGTGTCTATTGGCTGTTTTTCAGCAATTTAGGAGTACAGTTTTATTTGTCTAGAGTTTTATTTTGCCGGAGTTTTATTTGGTAGGATTTTTATTTGGCAGGAGTCTTTTTCGCATGTTAGGAGTTTTTTCTAACTCTTGGTTTATAATCAATAAAGGCTGAAAGCTCAAGGATGGCCGAAGGCTGGTTGATGGCTCAAGGTTGGTTGAAGGCTCAAGGATGGCTGAAGGCTGGTTGATGGCTCAAGGTTGGCCGAAGGTTGGTTGAAGGCTCAAGGTTTGCTGAATTTTAGACCCTGCCTGGCCAGGTGATCGAGGTTTGTTGATGAAAATCAAACCTCATTTGAAAGCTAGGAAGGGTCTGAAATTCAACCAACCTTCAGCCAACCTTGAGCCTTCAGCCAGCCTTGAGCCATCAACCAACCTTTGGCCATCCTTGAGCCTTCAGCCAACCTTGAGCCATCAACCAGCCTTTGGCCATCCTTGAGCCTTTAGCTAGCCTTGAGCCATCAACCAGCCTTCGACCATCCTTGAGCCTTCAGCCAGGCTTGAGCCATCAACCAGCCTTCGACCATCCTTGAGCCTTCAGCCAGCCTTGATGGGGCCCCATCACCCCACCTTCCAACCTACATCCCTCAGCCCTCCAACTTTGGTTTAATTTTTCAAGATGAAGGATTAAGCTCATCACATTTTGACCCTTTGGACCTTTAATCCTTATACCTCATTTCCTTTGGACCTCAATTTGCTTAACCCCTTCAACGTCCATGAACCCTTCCAACATCTGCACACCCCTCCAACATCCTTCCACCCTCCAACATCCACGAAATTGGTATTGACTTTTAATGATCACATTATTTGAATAACTGCTTGGAATATTTTATTATATTTGTTTATGATGGAAAAAACATTTAAAATTTTATTTAGAAATAATAAATAAATAAATGATTTATTTATTATCTCAAGGAATTAGTTAAGGAATAATAAACAAATAAGGATTTATTTAATTATTCTAAGGGATCTAGTCAAATTTAATAAAGAATAATAATTAATTAGTTATTCTTAGAGAAAAATAAGATAAATAATGATTTATGCGCTTATTTTTCATGATTGGGTAAAATTTGACAAGGAATAATAATAAAACAATGATTTAATTAATTATTCCTAGAAGAATTTCAAATAATTAGTGATTTATTGAGTTATTTATTCTTCATGGGTTTAGCTATAAATTTCTTAATAAAGGTGGTTTGTTAAGTATTTCCTAAGAGTGAAAGCAATTTTACTATGGGAAAATTGACTTTACACGGTGTACTTTGATCCGTCTAGTAAATTAGGCTAAACGATCAATTTTTTGGTGATAACAGATTGCCCCCCCAATTTATGAGTGTTAGGAGTAAAACGTATGACTGAAGTATGTTGTAAAGACACAATCACTTAGACAACACAAGGGACTCAAGGAGAGAGAGAGAGAGACCAATGAAGTTGAATTGAAAGAGGATAGGGACAGAGGGGGTGAGACTAATGTAAGTCTCCTTTTATGTTGTGGTACAGGAGCTCAATGAGGGTGGGGAGGCATACCCATACCCTACGAGATAAATTAGTACAAAAATAATGGTTTTCCCATAAACATGAAACTGCGCAATGAAGTACATTCTGAATGGTACATGACATGCATGGGGGCTTCACTGGTGGAGAAATACCATACCACGTGGGTTCATATTTGGGGATATATATTGAGGAAAAAATGACATAATATATTGGGGGATATATAGGGGGTAAAGGGTTTTTATATTGGATGGAATAAAAAATGAAGCTCAAAGCTAATGAAAAAATATAAAGGGATATTAAAATTTTAATGGAAAAATGGATACCTACAATATCTAGTGAAAGTAGGGGTTTTTTAAATTGGGAAGGCGTATTGGGTTCATATTTGTAGGGGGTTAGATAATCTAATTTTTAGAGGTATTTTCCAATATGTAGTCAAATTAATGGTATTATATAATATGTCATGAATGCACATGATATGTTAGAGGTTCATTGAGTGAATCCCCTGTGATGACATGTTGGCATAACAAAGCCAGAAATAATACAATGCGTACCATATAATATAATGCACCTGGTAAAAACATGAGTGAGGTTTGAAAACAATAATATCTAAGTACACGAGATACAAAGCCCCTTCCCTCAAGAAATGGGTGGGAGGGAGGGTAGAACAACAGAAGAAGCCCTACTCAACAGGGAAGGGCTCTGCAAAAGTGAACGGATCATTTGAGGGATAGGTGCATGCTATGGACATTGCAATCGGTAGGAACCAAACCCATAAACTCTGTGGAATTGAATCTGAGGCTATAGCATAATAGGTATGCATCCGGCCATGTGGGGGGCTACCTGAAGTGCCACCCCATCATGAGGTCTAGAATATCTCACACATACCTGGGAATCACTGGTACAATTTGTTGAATCACTAGACCATCAAGTGTATGGACCATGAACATGAAAAGACCAAGTCAAAGGGCAATAATTAGACCCTCTACTCGATCCAAAGCACCGAACAAGAATGGATGTTGGAACCGAGATACACCGCCCTTTAGGTCATTCTTCTGGAATAAATGAGTTGATGTCAATAGAATAGGGCATGTGATAGATGAGGCAATGAGGATCCTCAACTAAAGCATGATGGAAAATAGTAATGTGACAGATGGACTGACACCAGGGATAATGCAAATATGGGACTGAGGGAAAAACGAATGACTTCCCTTGTCAGAGCATAAAATGGATGGTTGACCTGACAGCGACTGACTCAACTCCAGAGGGGATGGGGATAGTATGCCTAGAGGCCAAAATGGGCAACACGGGATGAACAATATGCAAATATGGATGGAATATTGTGACATGATAGGATGGGACATGAAATAGACTCCAATAATTCAAGGGTGACTCATTGCGGATGCTCTGAACAAGGGTGACTCGATGACGCTGCCACACAGACGAGGCCTGGTGGGGACCATGAAAACATGAGTAAATGATGGTTACTAATGACAAAAATTGACATATGATATAACATGTATTAAGTGGAGGTGGACCTCAAAGTAAAAGTGTCGCTTTGTGATGAAATTGGATTTTGAGAGACGACAAAGTGACCTTCTTCGAAAAATGGATTTCGGGTGAAGTGTCGAATCCTCAAAAATTGAGGAAGACCCATTTTAGAGGTTAGTGAGAGATTTCCAACAATGCTAATAATTCATACAACTAAGCTATGGTCTAGTCGCATTCGGTGATAGAAAAATTGGGGATTTTTCTATAAAAGGATGTTTTCCCTCCACTTTGGAATCATTTTTCTAAGTGAGCTATGGTGAAATTGGAGAGGAGGAAAAGGCCCTAAATCTTGTGGAGATCGTAGCAGACAAATTGACTATCGAAATCAGGATTTTTGACTTTCAAGTATGTGTCATTACTCATCTCTTCAATTTCATTGGTTTATTTCATTATTTTGGGCACATGGTAGCTCCTAGAGAGACCCTTCTCGTTTTTCACGGTTGCATCACACTTTATGGGTCTAGAAGTGTGTTTTTGCTCTCAAGAAATAGCTAGAAGCATGTGAGTTCACACTTTCTGGGCTGAAAATTGTGATATGTGGCTAGAGGAAGGGTTGGTCTATGGACCTAGTAGGGGATGTAGGTTGATCAATACAAACCATTTTTTTCTTCTCTGTGCTGAGAAGACATGTGTTTTGCAGATATGGAAGAGCTAAAAGTCAATTGGAATGAACAAGACTTGGATACTCTTTGATCCAAGATCTAGGGGGATCAGGTGGCTCGAGGGGAATCAGCTCGTTATGGGGTTCTCAAGTTAGTAGATCCCACTCATGAGGTCAGGTGAGCCCTTGTTATTGGGAATTGTGAGCTATTAGGATATAGAGTAGAAGGTCTTTGTCATGCAGGGGTACAATATCAAGCTCACATTACTGGATATTTACTTCTTGATCGGACTACCTCCCCTCGGAGCGGTGGAGGATATTCATACAGTGTTACCTCAAGGGAGGAACATTACTGAGCTCATGGAGCACCATTTTCGATGAGGTGTTTGTATCAAGGGCACGATTATCCCACTTGTTGATCTAGAGAGGCTAGACACACAGGTTATTGCCGAAACTGTGCTACGAGCCTTAGGAAGCCAGGCATTTCACCACATCACTAGTGGGTAGATAATGTAAGTTGAGAGTGTTTTGGCCGGGACCTACTATGGGTGGGCCTGTTAGAAAATTATATATTACGCAGCAATGGAACACATAAAATATTGCAGAAATATAAACACAGAAAACGCACAAAATAAGAGAGACACAGATATACGTGGTTCACCCAGTTTGGGCTATGTCCACCTCGAATAGCCAGTCCTTCCTTTTTATTATCCAGAAAAATGAAGAGACACAACCTACATTAAAGCCGCTGTAATATCCTCTGTTTTCTCTCACAGTCTCACCTCTCTATTTCTCGCTCACACAGAATACACATCTATATCGCCGCCTCAAATACAATGCCCTCATACAAAGAGAGGGGTTGCCTTCTAGGGCAAAAGACCCTAAACTAAACATAAGTTCTACCGTTAGATCATCCCGCGCCCCCCCGCCTGGAGGGGTGTACAAAACTTCCTGGGGTATACATCCGGCTGAAACAAAGACCTCTGAACAATCATGCTCCACACACAACAGGGCCCAGATGATGTTGTCGTTGATGAAATGATAGTTGAGTCTTTGTAAGAGGCAGGTGAATCGTCACTAGGATTCTTTTACAATACTGTGTGTGTTCTTCTTTGAGAAGATACCCACTATCCATCCTCATGTATAGATCCAAGATGGGGGCCCACAGGAGTCCAAGATGCATTGTTGGGGGTAGCTAATGTAGAGAGGAGGAGGAGGGGGAGTCGGATGGGTTTGCTGACCCGAGCTTTTCATGCATTGCGATCAGATGCCCCTTTACATTGACAATTACCCTTATAACAAGATGAACTATCAGAGAGATCCTCACTTGCCACTTCTTCCAGGACGAGCATGGGGACTAGACAGTAAATATGAAGTTGCTATGTTTTATGGTGCATTTTATATTTCTATCACATGTATATGGTACTAAGTGTAAAATATGTTATATGTAGACATAGCACTAGTAAAGCTCGCATGATATGCAGGCTGAGCTTTGAGTACCTGGGGTTGTAGATTGGGGGACATCATCGTCACATCAGGGTCTAGAGGACACTGTATTGCTTGTTGATTTGCATCGTAGGTTTGATGTACTCTTGACTGGGGTTTCAGAGTGCGTATGGCATGACTTAGAGGATTTCTACACAGATCAGTGCACTGGTCTCCCCTTAGAGTGGCGAGGTATCATGCGGCGTGTGGTGATGGTCGGCCAAGAAATACATGATCTACGTGCAGGTGGAGTAGATCCTTTGGCCCGAGATCTGCCAAACAATGATTTGATGTAGGGACATGTGGGTCCCTTTGATTTTGATTTTTGTAACATGATATGGCATGTCGCATGTATTTAGAGTTGCGACTCCAAATATTCTTATGATACATAATATGATTATGCATTTTGTATGACGATGATGGCTCACCATTTGTTATGTTATCTTTTGTGGTATATATGTGATAAATTCCAATCTAGAATGTTTTTTGCAATGGTATCTACGTAGTGATTTTGGGCACTAGGAACATGATACACATCATTCAATTGCATGACAAGTAGCAGGGAATCTAAACGAACATGAATATGAAGGATGCGATGAGCAAGGGCATCAACTAACAAACCTATCACTGCATCATATTCGGCCTGATTATTGGTGGCAGATCCAATGCACATGCCATTTGAAAGGACTAACTTATGCAAGGGGGTAAAAATGGACCAGGCTACCAAGGCTAGGTTCTAGGAAAAGTGATTTTCACCGTCGGCATGACCAATATATGAAGTGGATGATGGATCCATCTGAAAGGTGTAAAATACAATGAATGAGATGATGAAATCTACCTAACTTCATGGCAGAAATAAAGACATGCAAATCAAAGGGATGTGCTATGAGAGAAATGTATTGAGGTAGAGCACATTGAGAGAATTAGCAAGAAAAACACCTTCAAAATTATATAAAGAAATTCCCCCTTACTTCAGGGTACGGGTAATTAGGGGTAGGAATAGCTTCCATGGGGTCCTCATTAGGCTGGGACATGGACGGACAGGAGTAGGACTGACTACATGACGCGGCGGCATTACCTGGTGCATCAACCTAAGAAATAAGGTTCACACATGCATTGTTTGGAATGGTAGATGACGCGATAGTAGATGAAGGATCTAGAGATGTTGAGACTTGGGATTCTATCGAAGGAATGTTGGGAATGGATCCCCTAAGGTCAATTTTTGGGTTAAAATCCCATGTTTTGGGGCTACAGGCCCAAGTTTTGTATAAAGAATGTAAAGTCTCCTCATTTTGTGGTTGCAGAGTGCGAAGATGTAAGTAGTCAAAAAGGGTTTCCTCCCTTAGTTTAGATAGCTCATGTCAGCTTGATAAGATCCTCCCTTTATTCGCAGACAATGGGAATGTATAAAAAGGGAGTATTAGAAGAGTCTAAGGTGGTTTTTTAGTAGAGTTATAAGTAATTTTTTAGGTAATTGAGAGATAAGAGCGAAGAGTCCTAGCATAGGAAGAGGCTCTGCAACTGAGTGCACAAAGGCCTAGGATAGAAGTCCGAAACTAAGTGCACACCCCTGCAGCTATATGTGTAGGGTAGTTAGAGTATGTACTAGAGATCTAAACCATCAATAAAGAGAATTATTCTAAAGATATCTGTGTATGAGCTATTTTACTTATGTTATGAATGTTTGCGGTTATGTTATATTGAAGGTTCGGTTTATGATTTAATGGTATATTGATGTGTGAATCTTCATGTTTTACTTTGTCATATGAATGCAAGTAAGGATATCTGTTTACGCAAAGATAATCATAATGCATGTTGAAGTTAATCAATACTTAAGCTAATCTAGGCAAACACAGAAGTAAGGGTAATTACAAAAGCACATAAGTGTTTGAATTGACAATTTAGGGTCCACGAAGGATGATCGGAGACTTTCGCGAAGGTTTCAAAGCCATTTAAGGGAAGTACTTTGATAAGCCCTAAAGGGCTTATAGGTCTATGCGAAGGAATGGTTAGGGTATAAAACGACATCACAACCATCTCAAGGTGTAGAAACTTGATTCCTGCGTCCCACCATACTACTTCAGGTGAGACTTCAGTCCGTGCTCTGCGGATTGATGCCGAAAGGGCCAGTAGTGTAGGGATTTGCTTAGCTAATTAACACTGAACCTAGGTTAGGGCCCATCAAGCCAACAAATGGTTCTGTTTCTAGGACTGAGATCTGCATAATGATACGTGCGATGTCGCATCATTGGAATCCAACTAAGAAAGAGATCAAAGACTGGTTGGATAGAAATATCCACAAATTCATGGTGCAATAAGAGAGGAATCCACAATTGACAAAAGAACAGTGGCTGGATAGATACCTGTACACATAAATACATGAGACCTTCTTCTGTTCCCTCCCGGTTGAGTTGTATGAGTGGATCGTGAAATTGCCAAACGACCAAGGAAGGTGGAGGCTTGATGGTCCAATATTCTGGACGCCAGAGTTAGTGTAGAGATTAGAAGCCTCTGAAGATAACATTGCACATGTTGTCGATCATTGGCTCGATTGTATCATAGGAGGGTTCGTGACAGAGTTTGCGGTCGATACCTCGATCAGTTACAGCAAAGCAAAGTGCCAATTCTTCAAGGGGCTATGAGGTAAGTATTTAAAATCGTTAAATACTTGGAGTAAGATGTTATTGTGTGAAAAGTGGGTTATGCAACTACCTGGATGTTTGGGGATACGTGAAGTAGAGGACATTCAGGAACAAGGGAAGAACATGCCCTGAATATAGCCCTCTAATTGAGCCCCCTCTGAGTGATGATGAGGAAGCAACACAGGCATCTCTGCAAAGCGCTATTGAGTTGATAAAGCAAGGGTTCCCATGAATACCCCATCCACCCACACCACCTCCATCTTCACCCCCATCACATACGCCTTTGCCTACGACTCTACCACCTCTACCACCATTCAATATGGCGAACTCCATAAACGTACCTGTGTTCAAGGGCATAGGAAATCAAGATCCAGACTAGTTTTGGTTCATCGTGAAGGCTATATGGGAAGCTGAGGGTATCACAGATGATCAAATGAGGAAAGAAACATTAGTTAGTGCTTTGCAAGACCATGCACTAACATGGTACATTAAGTACTGCATTGATAATCTGATGTCCATGTTGGCAAATATCCAAATCGTGCTGAATAAGGAATTGAGTATACCAAAGTCTGAGACACAATCAATTGTGGGATTCAAATAGATCATGATGAAGCCTGGTGAGACACCCTAGGATCTGTATTAGAGATAAAAAAATGATCCATGAGGCTACCATGAATCTGATTGATGGGCAGCACCGTGAATGGTTTGTGGCTTCCCTTATGCCTCATCTAAGGGTTGCGCTATCACAACAGAAGATGGGGACCTATGCAGAAGCTCTAGAAATTACGATGAGATTGCATGAGACACAAATGCAAGATGCTAATCTAGGAGTTCAATAGATTCATGCACAGTTATAGAACATTTGCCTAGAAATGCAGAGTCTGAATAAAGATAGAACAACTTAGCCCCAGGCATGTGAAGAAGTTTGGTGTGTGAAGTGCAAAACCTAGGGGCATGGAAAAGATCACTCTCCAGTTTTTGCAAATTATGTTGTAGCAGGGGGACCAATGCCTCTAAGGCCAGAAGCTCTAGCAGGGCCAAGTATAGGGCCTACACTATGGTGTGCTATCGTTTAGGTAACTAGAAAACATGTGACAGACAATTCCCATTTGTTGTGGAAATTCGTATAGACACCGCAACAACTCTTATGAAACTTCTGTCAATCAGTGGGTCACGTAGAAACCTAGCCTATGGACCAAGGCACTGGAGGAGCATGAGGTGAGTATCAGGGGTGAAGACAAGGCCGAGGTGGAGGAGGACCTGGTAGAGGTTGAGCACAGGTCATTTGTTACAACTGTGGGTGACCAGGGGACTACACGCGAGACTTCCCAAATCCGACGATGCTTTCATGCCCCTATTGTACTCAGTTTCACCATGTGAGGGATGATTTCCATATATTGTTAGCTAAGATACATAAGAAGGGGGTGCAAACTCAGCAACTGACTCAGAACCTACAGATGATGAGGGCTGAGCCTCGTGAGGAAGAGCCTAAGGTAAACATTGCACTGCAGAGTGGAGGGATGACTGGTGAAGATAAGGGGAAGCAGCCTGAAGAAGGTTAGTGGTTCTGCAAAGTGCCTGAAAAGGAGACTGAGTTTGATCTAGAATATGCGAAAGAAACATTTATGGAAGTGAATAAAAGCTTCACCGAGGCCTCTACCTCAGGGAGCCAGGAGAAACTAGCTAAAGAAATGGAACCGTCCATGATTACCACGTTCTTGGAGACCTACATGAAACTTCTGCACGATAGAAAAGTTGTGAAAGGATTGCAGGAGCTGATCAATAGGTGCACTGTGAAGGAAAATGCTACTAACGGACCATGCATAGTTAGAAATATTTTACAGGCGTAAGACAAGAATGGGGCGTGAGATGAGGCTTACTGCATAGACAAGGGAATGTTAGATGTGTCAAGTTATTTTAGATTTGGGGTTCGACGTGAATGTTTTTACCGAAACAGACATGGGAGAGAATGGGGAGACCTACCCTACGGTGGTCTCTAATTTAGTTAAGGATGGTGAATTAGCAAAAGATCATCCCAATGGGGAGGTTACAGGGGGTAATGGTTGATATTGAAGGTGCGAGCCCACTAGATGATTTTTAAGTGATAGAGATTGTGGATGACAACAATCCCTACCCTGTCCTCCTTGGGATCGATTGCCACTGACATGAATGGGGTAATCAATTTGAAGAAGAAAAACATTGTATTTGAGAAGAAATCAGTCTGCATAGTAGTGCCCCTAAACCTTGCAAAAGGACCACACTATACTGAACTGGTCCGCAATTATGAAAGTGACAATGATTTGGACCAGATTTATAAGATAACGACATGAGATCAAGACTAGGTGAATCTGACAGCAGATGGACATATTTCATGGGACCATAAAAATTCCTTCACATCAGATTTAGATGAAGAATTGGAGCACTTGCAAAATCGACTGCATGAAGTATCTACACTGCGTTGTAATATGATGACCAAGTTGTTGCACTATGTATCATTATGGGTAAGAAATATGCATTACTATGATGGTTTAACTAGTGTTCATCACTTTTTGGATGCATTGGAGAGAGAAGTGCCAGAGAAGCATCATTTATAAGCCTTAGACTAAGCGTTGCGTGCTATGCCTGCGAGATGGTGGGGGGCACACAAGGACAGTTTTGATGATTAGAGCGTATACAAAAAATTGGTGAGAGTATGGTTTGGTCACCCACAAGTGCGGCTAACAAAAAATTTTGATGGGAGGAATGGTCTGCGTGACCATTTGGCCAAATGGACTCAAGTGTATGGAGCCAAGCCTTAGCTAGAGTGGGTCCATCTGTTTTTTCATACCTTGGATGTTATACCAATGAATTGGTACCTGGAGAGAGAAATCGACCATGGCACTGAAGAATGGGATGTTTTGTGCCAAGGATATTTTATGACGTTGATCTTTGAGGATGGATTTGAATGTATCGACGAAGCGTTGTAGGAAGTTAAGGAAGCGATCTTTGGGATATCGCAGTATCCTCTAGATTTGATTCAACTTGAATGGACTACCTAGCCGAGCCACGTGCTAGAGTGCTACAATGTAACAATAGAAGAAGAAGACAAAGACCCAAGGAAGATTAATATTCTAGAGACTGAAGGTCACCATGAAGTTGAGGGACCGCAACTAGAGAACCCAAACATAACTGAGCCACTCAAAACTAGACAAGTGAACATTGGCACGGAGGCAGAGCCAAAATTTCCAAATATTACAGACTACTCGGATGATGTGACAGTACAAAAAGTCATCGAACGACGTCGCAAATATAATGATCTATTCCCCATGAAGTTCTCAGATTTGAAAGGGATAATAGGAGACTTGGGTGTCATGGAGATCACTCTAAAACTGGACGTGAAGCCAGTTAAGCAAAAGCCTTACTGCCTCAATCTAAAGTATAAAGAAAGGGTCCATTTGGAGTTGGATAAAATACTTGGAGCATGTATCATTGAACCAGTTGAGGAGTCTGATTGGGTAACCCCAATGGTAGTTCAGGAAAAGAAACAGAAGGATGAGATACAGATATGCAGAGATCTCAGGATGTTGAATGATGCCTGTCTGCATGATCCCTTCCCAACTTCGTTCATCGATGAGGTGCTGGATAATGTTGGCAGCCAAGAAGCATATTATTTTACTAATGGGTTCTCAGGGTACGATCAAATCAAGATTGCGCCGGTGGATAGGAGTAAAACTACCTTCGCAACTGAATGGGGATGCTTTTGATATATTGTGATGCCTTTTGTGCTAAATAATTCACTGACAATCTTCTCACGTGTAGTCATCGCAACGTTCAAATATTTCATTCACAAATTTTTGGAGGTATACTTTGACGATTGGACAATGTTTGGACTGGTAAAGCGACACGTAGAAAGTCTACACTTGATGCTAGATACGTGTTGGAGGTACCAAATCGCACTCAATATAAGGAAATGTTTGTTCTGCATCCCTTTTGGGATCTTGCTAGGTCACGTGGTATGCAAAAAAGGCTTGATGGTAGACCCTGTGAAGATCATGGCTATAATCAATTTGGAGGCACCAACAAGTGTGAAACAGGTGCGTGCAATGTTAAGGCATATAGGGTACTATGGAAAGTTTAGCAAAAGCTATGCCTAGATCACCATTCCGATGGAGAAACTGTTAAAAAAGGATGCTACATTCTGCTGGAATGAGGAATGTGAGAAGAGCTTGGATGTGCTCAAAGAGAAAATGGTCACTATGTCAATCCTACTCTTCCCGGATTGGAAAAAGGAATTTCATGTGCATGTGGATGTGTCATGTATTGTGCTAGGAGCAATACTGACATAGGTAGGTGAGGGAGAATTGGATCATCCCATAGCGTTCGCACGATAGAGAACGAAGGTCTGGCCATGGTATACGTGCCCCAGAAGTTTAGGCACTACTTGCTAGGTGGACACTTTAAGATGTATACAGACCATTCTGAATTGAACTACTTCATGAACAAGCCTGTGTTGGGGGTGGAGATATGCAGATGGTTGTTGTTGTTTCAAGAATACGATTTTAAAGTTATTGTGAAACCAGGACGATTGAATGATGGGCCAGATCATCTGTCATGCATTGAAACAAGAGAGGAGCCTACTAATTTGCAGGAAGGACTACCTGATGTGCAATGCTTTGTAGTGCATGTCACAGATAGTCACTTTGAAGATATTATACACTTCCTGATGATGGAAACAGCTCTAGAAGGATATAATAACTAACAAAACAAGGAATTGGTGGTGCGTGCGACATAATTTTTTGTCATTGTAGGACACTTGTATAAAATGGGATCAGATGAAATAATGCGACATTATGTGCCATAATTTGAACAAAACAGTATCCTCACTGAGGCTCATTGAGGAGTCGTGGGAGGAAATTATGCAAGAAAAGCAAAAGTGCAGAAGATTCTATGCACTGGGTTGTGGTGGCCGACACTGCATAAGGATTCAAAGGTGTATTGTAGGTCATGCGCTGCATACCAAAGTATTGGCAGACCCTTGCCGAGGGATGGGCTAGCGCTGAATCTACAGATATCGTTACAGCCCTTCGAGAAGTGGGTGATTGACTTTGTGTAATCAATTCAGCCTTCAAGAAAGAAAATGGGTGCATGGTACATCATCCATGTGACTGAGTATTTAACCAGATGGTTGGAGGTGTAGCCTATGAAGGACTGTAAAAGCGCAATAGCAAAAAAATTCATATTTGAAAACGTGCTAACAAGGTTTGGTTTTCCAAAAATCTTAATGAGTGATCGTGGTACGCATTTTCTTAATGAGACGATCAGCGTGATGGTGGAGGAATTTTAGGTTTACCATCAGAAGAGCATGTGATATCACCCACATGATAATGGAATGATAGAAGATTTTAATAAGATTCTAGAGAGTTCACTAATGAAGGTTTGCAATACACAAAGAAACGACTAGGATGTGTGCATACCCACGGTGCTATGGGCTTATAGAAAAACTTGTAAGAAGTTACTTGGACAAACACCTTTCAGGCTGGCTTATGATGTTGAAGCTGTGATGCCAATGAAATACACCATACCTATTCTACACATAAAGGTGTTCACAGGAATGGAAGATTGCGGAGCCATGGAAGAAAGGATCACGTAGCTGACAGAACTGGAAGAAGATAGGTTTTTGTCTGGATTCCATCAACAAGTTCAAAAGGAACGCAAAAAGGCATGGCACGATCGACACATCCAACTGCGCACCTTGAAGGTAAATGATTTAGTGTTGTTATATGATAGCAAGTTTGATAAATTTCCAAGAAAATTTTGAATGCATTGGTTGGGGTCCTATGTCATCAAGGAGATTATTGACGGTGGAGCAGTTTAGTTAGTAAAATTGAATGGAGAGCCAATCCCAGGATGGGTGAATGGTAGCTGATTGAAGACATACACTAGGGATCTGGCTAGATGGCTACGTGGTGGAAGCACAGTCTTAGTGTTCTAGGCAACTAAAAGGAGGGCGAGACTATAAACTACATTGTCTCGGTTGTAGAGATGTGCGATTGGGGTACTGAATGGAATGGAGGATTTTTACAGTGTCAGCAAAAGTACGAGGGAACTGCACTATTGAAGAAGAGACTGCGCAGGGCAATCGAAAAGTGACTATTATTATCACTATTCATGACTTGACAGTAGGAAAATGCCTAAATGGAGCGGGGGGTGGTAATTAAGTCGAAATTTAAGAGCAATATCTTTGAAAATTTGCCACCGCTCTCGCTTTTATGAACCGATTTTGGGGGGAATGGTCAGATTCAAATTCGAAATTGCCTATAAATTACAAATGGCCAACCAATGAAAAACACTTGGAATTTTGAGAATTGAGGTGTTGGAATATTGATTATTTCGAGGCTTTAGTAGCGAGTTCAGTGTTTGAGAAATTGTTGAAGGAAACTCAAGAGCTTTTAATGGGCATTATGTCGGCACTCGTGGAGATTGCAAGTGTTGGGGAAGAAATGGCAGCTGGAGGAGCTACCTCGGAGGTAGTGAGTGTAGAGGTACCTATAGAAGTACCAAAATCACCGATGTCACCCAAGCTGAGGCCTACGCTGCCCAAAGAAGGACCCAATATGAAGAAGGATAAGTAGAAAGCAACCCAGCCAGTGCGTGAGTTGTCAAGGAAACACCAGAAGAAAGAAAAGCCTACTTCACAGGAGAAGGCCAAGGTAGTAGACCGTGAACCTGACAAGGAGATTGAGGACATCAGTGTGGGCACAGAAGACATTGACATGGGGATAAAAGACGTTGATGTTGAGGGGGAAGACACTATTTCCAAGCTGCCACCATATATCCCCTCGTGCCGAGGTAAGGCGAAGGTACCAAAGGACATCAATGAGAAAAAATTACACCTTTCACCCCATTACTTCCAGACAAAATCACATTCGAAGGACCTGTGCCTGGCGCATATCCCCCTTTTGAAGCTGGAGGACTAGGATTTAGCATATATAGAGCACTTTCCCCACTTTGCAACTAAAACATTCAAGCACTGCGTCTTCTATAAATACTCTGGTGTGAACGCGCTAGAGAAAAGAAAGTAGATAAAAGGGGTGGAGAAGGTAGGATTGTTGAACCTGCTATGGCTGCCGCATTACAACCATGCACCCATAACTTTGATAGTGATCAAGTAGTTGTTATGCTTGGTGCATGATGCATGCCTGTGGTTAGGAGACCCAATACCAATCACTAACATGTTGATCCACAAGATCACCTTGCTCCCGCACTCAGGTTTGAATCTAGCCATGGCATTTGGCAGAAAGTCGGGTGAGCGCGACCCCACCGAATGAATGAAGGACAAGTTCAAGCTTTCCAAGAAGCAACGTGACTACTCCATCTCTAGCATAACTCATCCCAGGGTTAAAGTAACCACTCAGATTTTGGCGGGGAATATTATGAGGAAGTATCGTGCAGATGAAGTGCCAGCACTGGTGGTTTCTTTAGTAGCCCAGTGCGTGAAGGGAATCCAATTTAACTAGGTACAATACCTCTACAACGAGTTCCTTGCGAACTGCAGAGAAGAGCAAGATCAAAAAAAAACTTCCCACTATGCATGGTTGTTGTTATCGATTGTACTGGTTGCATGGAGCTTGCCAAAGGACAATCAGTTTCCCGCGATTGCACTGAAGATACCGGAAGAAGCGAAGTTTGCTTTACTCTAGGCAACTATTGGGAATGGGTTCCCACAAGAGCCATTTTTGGTGCTAAAAGTCCATGTTGGGGGAAGAAGGCCCAAATTTTTTAATAAAGATGTAAAGTCTCCACATTTTGTGGTTGCGCAACATGAGGAGGTCGAAGGGTTATCTGCCCTTGTTTTGTGAAGTATCATGTTGGTTGTAAAGATATACCCATGGCCCAAGAACCATGGGATTGTATAAGAATGTAGTCTTAGAAGAGTCTAAGAGGAGGTAGTAACAATAAGAAGGATTTTGGGTAAGAAGTATTAAGTGTTCTTGAGTCTTAGCATGGGCAGAGGCTCTATAGCTGAGTGCACAGAGGCCTAGGGTGGAAGTTTGTAGCTGAGTGCGCAGACCCCTGCAGCTATGTGCGCAGGGCCAATAGAGTCTGTATTGAACTTGAGATATCAATAAAGGGAAGTATTCTACAAACACTATGTATTTTGTCTTTGTTTAATGCATATGATTATAATATGTTACGATCCGGGTTTACATTATAATTCTTATTTGGTTCGTGAATGTATTTGATTATATCTGTTAATTGAATGTAAGCAAGAGTAAAGGTTTACACAAAGGTAACTGTAAATACATGGTATATTAGGGAAATACTTAAGATAACTTGGGAACTTATATAGTAACGCAGTCATAGAGGCACGTAAGTGCCTGGACCTTAGGTTAGGGCTGCGTGAAGATCAGTTGGGTACCTTTGCTGAGCTATTGAAGGACGAAAGAGAAAGAGTATCGATAAGCCCTAAAGGCTTGTCGATCTACAAGAAGGCAGGATCAAGAAGCATAGACCGACATCATGACCATCTCAGGGTGTGAAAACTTGGTTCTTGCATCCCCCCATACTGCTTCGGGTGAGACTTCGGTCCACGCTCCACGAGATGATGCCGAAAGGGCCAATAGTGTAGGGATTTTCTTGGTTGACTAATGCTGAACCTAGGTCAGGGCCCATCAAGCCAACAAATGGTTCTGTTGCCGAGACCGGGATCTTCATAATGAGATGTCTGATGTCTTATGATTAGAATCCAACGAAGAAAGAAATTGAAACTTGGTTGGATAGAAAGATCCACAGATTTGTGGTGCAAAAAAACAAGAACCCACGAATGACGAAAGAACAGTGGTTGGATACATACATGTACACAAAAATACATGAAATGTTCTTCTATTCCTTCTTTTGTGTGTTATATGAGTGGATCGCAAATTTGGCCGATGGTTAAGGAAGGTGGTCTTGACAAGCCGATTGTTTGGACACCGGAGCTAGTAAGGAGGTTAGAAGCTTCTGAAGATAAGATCATGCACGTTGTCAAAAATTGGCTCGACCACATCATAGGAGGATCTGTGACCAAGTTTTCCATTGAAACCTTTGTTTGTTACAACAAATTAGAGTGCCGCTTCTTCAAAGGACCACAAGGTAAGTATTTAAAATCACTTAATACTTGGATTAAGATGCTCTTGTGAGAACAACAGGTTATGCAGTTACCTTGATGTTTGGAGCTATGCAAAGTGGAAAACATTCCAGGGATGGAGGAAGAAAGGGTCCTCAGTATAGCCCATTGATCTGATGCCCTTTAAGTGACGACGAAGGGACACCACAGATTTCTCCCCTGAGCACTATTCAGTTGATAAGATGAGGGTTCCCGCGAATACCTACACCACCTCCACCCTCATCACATACATCCACACCACCTCCATCATCACCTCCACCACTCACCCCATCACCCACACCACCGCCACCTCCACTGGTCAATATGGCGAACTACATAAAACTACCTATATTCAAGGGCATAAGAAATGAGGACCCAGACTAGTTTTTGTTTGTCACAAAGGTTGTATGGGAAGCTCAGGGCATTGTGGATGATCACATGAAGAAGGTGACATTGGTTAGTGCTTTGCATGATCGCATACTAACTTGGTACATCAAGTACTCTAATTACAACGAGGCAGCTACACTGGTAGAGGTCCAGATCTCGCTGAATAAAGAATTTAGTAGGCCCAAGTCTTAATCACAATTGATTTTGGGATTCAAGGAAATCACGATGAAACCAAGTGAGACCCCTTGGGAGTTAGATCACAGATTGAAGTGTAAAATCATGAAGCCAAAATGAATTTGATGGAAGGGAAACACCGCGAGTGGTTTGTGGCTTTGCTCCTACCTCACCTAAGGGTTGCGCTATCACAACAGAAGATTACGACTCAGGCAGAAGCCTTGGATATTGCAATGAGACTGCACGAAACGCTGATGCAAGATCCTAATTTGGGGGTTCAGCAAATTCATGCACAGTTGCAAAACATTTGTCTCAAAATGCAAAGTCGGAAGCAGGACAAAACTACTCGGCCGGAGGCTCGTGAAGAGGTTTGGTGCATAAAATGCAAGGGTCAAGGGCATGAAAAGGATCATTGCCCAGTGTTTGCAAATTATGTTGTAGCAGGAGGACGAATGCCTCTACGATTAGAGGCTGCAGCAGGGCCAAGTGCAAGGCTTGTGCTATGGTGTGTTATATGTGAGGTAGCAGGGAAACACATGACTGATAATTTCCATTTGCTACAGAAATTTGTACAAACACCGCAACAACTATTCTGAAATTTTTGTCAATCAATAGGACATGATGGGTGCAATCTCTGAAGTTACAAACTAATGATGGATAGGACACCTGCATACAGAATGCAGACAGAAACATGTCCTCCAGACCAAGGCTTTGGGAGAACGCAAGGTGAATATTAGGGGTGTGGCTGGGACCAAGGTGGAGGAGGGCCTGGGAGAGGCCGAGGACAACTGATTTTCTATAATTGCAGAGGCCTAGGACACTACGTGAGGGACTGTCTGAATCTGACGTGATTGTCATGCTACTACTGTACTCAGTTTGACCATGTCACTGAGGATGGCCCAATATTGTTGGCTAAGATTTGTGAAAAGGCGGCACAACCTCTACAGCCAATGTAGAACCTCCATATGATGAGGGTTGAGCCTCGCTAGGAAGACCCTAAAGTAAACATTATGCTATGGAGTGGAACCACGACTGGGAAGGAAAAAGGGAAGTAGCTTGCAGAAGGTGCATGGGTCTGCAAAGCACCAGAAAAGGAGACTGGGTTTGATTTGGATCGTGCAAAAGAAACATTTATGGAAGCAATGAAAAGCTTCGTGAGGACTATACCTCAGGAAGTCAGGAGAAACCAGTTTAAGAAATGGACCCTCCCACGCTTACCATGTTGTTGGAGACCTGCATGAAGCTGCTCCATGGTAGTAAGGTTGTGAAGGGCTTGCGGAAATTGATCAATTGGTGCGCTGGTAAGGATAGCGCTACTAGTGAGCTATGTATGTTCAAGAAGATTGGTAAGCACAATGTAAGGAGTGGATAGGAGATGAGACTCACTGCGTAGATAAGGGAACATTCCCACTCGTTATCATCTTGCACAAATCCCTAAGCATGCCTCTTTTGTTCCCTAGAGTTTCTGCCTCAAACTACATCATATGAGCTAGTTCATTAGGGGAATTTTGCGGTCTAAAATGGGCCTCCTAAGGAATTATAAAACAATAGTGGAAATAATAAAATAAGGTTAGATTACATCATCAAATTTTAGAAGGAAAAAAGAAAAAATTATTTTTTCAACTCATATTTTCAACTTATCTCCCTATGGGTTTACTAAAATTTCAATAAGAAACACTTGTTGAATGAAAAAATTGATTCCTCATCCAAGAAGTACCCATGTTGCATACTTTCGATCGCCCTTACTACATGAAAAATGAGGAATACATGAAAAACATTATTGCAATCATGTTTTTTCATGTATTACTCATTTTTTGTGTAGTATGGTTGATCGAAAGTATGCAACATGGGTACTCGGATGAGGAATTAATTTTTTCATTGAACAAGTACTCCCACTCGAAATTTGATTAAAACCTTAGGGAGATAAGTTAAAAATACGAGTTTAAAAAGTAGTTTTATTATGTTATTATTTTTTAATATTTTTACTTTTTTACTCCCAAAATGGTGAATCATCCCCCATGCTTGACATCATCATCTTGAATCTTATTGGTTCTTATAAAGCTTATTTTGGTTGTACATTTTTCTTTGGAGGCCTATTTTAGACCTCGAAAGTCCCCTAATGCTAGGACCAAAGCTCCCTAGCCTCTCGGTGGACAACGTTCACTTACATGTTGCTCCACTGTGGCCTATGTTGATCACCTATAAGTTTCTCCCCTTTTCAACTACATTAGTTCTAGAAATTTGGTAAAAAGAGAGAAATTTTGGAGGCTTCCTCTTCTAGAAGCTTCATTAATTTGTTATTACCATTTACCTTAACTAAAACATTCATATCCTATCCTACCCTACCTTGGAGATCCATCCCTTACCCTTTGATCTCATCCTCCAATCAAAGGTGGATCTAAAGCCTTATATTGGTAATTGGATAAGAACTCCCAACTTATCCAACTCCTCTATATATTTACAACCTTCCATGTGCAAGGTGTTAGATTCTGGAGAGTCATTCTACCCTTATGTTTTTGTTGTGGGAGGTTTCATTTCATGAATTTAGGGTGATTGGAGGTGCACATTGTGACAAGGAAATGATAAGTTAGCCTGGAGGAGCTCTTCTACAAGATCAACATCTATTTATGGTTGTAACTCCTTCCATTTATATTAATGAAAAGAATTCTCTATTTTCCTATATGTTACATTGTTATTTCATATATTTCAATACCGTGTTGATCTATTGAATAGAGTATTTAGATGATACTACATAGATCCTGTAGTTTCTTGGCTTGTGTTATCTCATTGTGCAGGTTCTAACTTTGGTAATCAGAGTTGGAATTGGAGCATTCAAGCTAAAGAAGGAGCGAAGCATGTGACGAATTCTAGGTAGGATTCATTCCTTGATCTATTTACTTTAAGGAAAGCATTGGGTTCCTGTTAGGATATTCTAACACATAGGAAATAGTTAATTATAACTTGGTCTAGTGAATATCTAGGTAAAGTGTGTTTCTTTACTTTGTACTTTTGTAACTTACAATCTGATGGTCATGATATGATCTAGACATGAAGCGATTCGATGGTTCATTCTCTCCTCGGTATTACTGACACTTAATCTGTGGCTTCACACTCGATTGGTCATGATCTGTATTTAAAGAGCATGGAG
>APFE030734049.1:146884-193051 GCA_000404065.3 Pinus taeda
TTGAAAAACGTGCCTCTTGGCATGCCTCAACCCCTTTACATCTTCTGCATGGTGATTTATGTGGTCCACTTCTAGTTGTTTCATTCTCTGGCTACAAGTATTTCTTAACTTTCATTGATGATTTCTCCAGACACGGTTGGGTATACTTCTTACAACTCAAGGGTGAAGTATTTAACATTTTCTTGGCCTTTAAGGTCTTTGTTGAAAAAAAAAATCGACATCAAATTCTTAAGCTAAGATATGATAATGGCGGAGAATATGTTAACAACAAATTCATCAGCTTTTTCAGTGAGAATGGAATTCAAATGCAACATATTGTTCCATATACTCCACAACAAAATGGTGTAGCTGAGAGCAAGAATCACACCTTAAAGGAAATCGCTAATTGTATGCTTCAATCTAAAGGACTTAGTCTTAATTTTTGGGCAGAAGCAATTAACTATGCAAATTAGATAGTAAATCACACTCCTACTAAGGTTTTAAAGAATATCACTCTAGAAGAAGCATGGAGCTCAATTAAACCAGATGTAAGTCACTTTTGTGTTTTTGGAAGTGAAGCATGGGCCCATATTCCAGATGAGAAACATAAAGCTTTAGAACCTAAGAGTAAACAATGTATTTTGTTGGATATTATGAAGATGACAAAGGATATAGACTTATTCCGCTTAAGTCCAAGAATGTTATCATTAGAAGAGATGTAAATTTTGTTGAAAATATATCGGCCTACAAGCCTAGTTCGGTAGATGTGCCACCTATCTCTATCCCTTCTACTTCTGAAAATATTTCTTCTTCAGATGATGACAGCGAGGATGAGAATCCTCTCCCTTCTTGTTAGGATCCTCCTTTAGCTCCTCAGCTCTCGAAATGGGTTTGTGCTACTCGCGATGTAGCAGGTGCTCTTGCCGGTGACCCTACAGATCAACGATGTACATGTTCTCAGATTGATAAAGCCTCTTCTTCACTAGCTCAAGCTTCAATGAATTATGATCCTGACACCTTTGAAGAACCTTTAGGCCACCCAGATTTGGATGCAGCTATGAATGAAGAATATCATTCATTATTGGCAAATGATACATGGGATATTGTTCCTCTTCCAAAGGGACCAAAACTTGTTAGATGAAAATGGGTTTATAGAACCAAGTATGGACCAGATGGAAAATTTGATAAACATAAATCTCGTCTTGTTGCTAAGATATTTTCACACGTTGAAGGCATTGACTAACTGAAACCTTCTCTCCTATTGCCAAAATGAACTCTATCTGCCTTGTTCTTTGCCTTGCTTCCTCTTTCAAATGGGAAGTCCATCAGATGGATGTTAAATCTGCCTTCTTGCATGGTGAAGAAATCTCTATGGCACAACCTCCTGCCTATATACAAACAGACTCTAGCCTTGTATGTCAGCTTAAGAAATCCCATTGTGGTCTCAAGCAAGCCCCTCAGGCTTGGTATGCCAAAATGGATAGCTTTCTTTTAGATATTGGCTTTTCTAGGTGTCATTCTAACAATAATGTCTACACCAAGAAAGCAGGTAAGTCTCTTATCATTCTTGTTCTTTATGTTGATGGTCTTATCCTTACTGGTACTGATCCCAACCTTATAAACCATATGATGTCCAGACTTAAAAAGAAGTTTGAAATGACAGACTTAGGACACTTGCATTATTTTCTTAGTCTTCAAGTCCTGTAAACCAAGGAAGGTATTTCCCTTTCCTAATTGAAGTATGCATGTGATATTCTACACCACTTTCACATGGAATACTGTAAGCGAGCCCCTTCTCCCTTTCAGTCTGGAGCCAAACTTTTAGTCACTTGTACTTCCCCTAAAGTTGATGCTACTTTATACCATCAACTTGTAGGAAAGCTTTTGTATATGACCCATACTCGTTGTGACCTTTCCTTTGCCGTTGGCCTTATTTCTTGGTTTATGAAAAACCCACATGAAAGTCATTGGAAGGAAGCTAAAAGAATAATTTATTATATTTGAGGTACAGTTCAGTTTGGGATTCATTAAATTGTAGAAGCATCTCCTCTATTGGTTGGTTTCACTAATTACAATTGGGCTGGTGACCCTGATGATCAAAAGGATACTGTAGGTTATGTGTTCACTCTTGGTTCTGGACCTATTACATGGGCTTGTAAGAAACAAAGTGCCATTTCTCTTTCTTCAGCAGAAGAAAAGTATAGTGGCACCATAGAAGCTAGCAAGGAAGCCCTGTGGCTTCGCCAAATCCTATCAGAGTTTGGCTTTCAGCAGTATCATCCGACTACACTTTGGTGTGATAATCAAAGTGCCATTAAACTATGCAAAGATCCATTCCAACATCAATGCAACAAACTCATTGAACTACACATGCACTTCATCAGAAATCTCATTCATGACGATGTTTTTGAAGTAAAATATTGTTCAACCGATGATCAAGTTGTAGACGTCTTTACAAAGGCTCTCACAGAGGCGAAGTTTACTAAACTTCGATTTATGGTTGGAGTTCAAGAAGTTATCACTAGGGGGGTAGGCTTTAATGCCTCCTTCCTCCTCCTATTGTGTCATATTTGTACATCCTTCAATCCTTTCCCAAGTTGTTCTTAAGGGGGGATGTTAGGATATTCTGACACATAGGAAATAGTTAAGTATAATTGGGTCTAGTGTAGAGTTAGCTAAAGTGTGTTTCATTACTATGTACTTTTGTAACTTACAATCTGACGGTCACAATATGTTCTAGACATGAAGTGATCCAAGAGTTCATTCTCTCCTCGGTATTACTGACACTTGATCCAATATGGATTAACACCTGATTGGTCCATGATCTCTATTTAAGGAGCACGGAGGGTCATTTGTAGGGTAACTATTCATGAGAGAAACTTATGTAAATTTTAATTCTTTTATTAATAAATTTCCTGAAGTGGCCGCGTTGGCTCAAGCCATGGACTGTTTCCCCTTTGAGGGTTTTAACCACATCAAGAATATTGGTGTATTGATCTGTGATCTGTTTGTGAGCGATGTCCTTTGTTGTTTTGTTTGAGGAACTTACCCTATAAATTCCTACATTTCCTCGTCTCTCTGTTGTTCTTGTTGGAAATAATACTGAGAGGGGGGGGGGTGGATCAGTATTATTCAAATCAATAATCTTTTTCTTTTCATACTCAAATTTATATACGCTACTTCAATGAAGATAACTCAAATGTACACACAACTGTATTTAAGGAAACCAACGTATATCCAACAAACTTATGATTCAGTTAGTTGATATTTAATCAGTGTATCAGTACTTCATTAACCATATAAAAAGTAACCATGTGCAGTAATATCAGAACAAACCATCACACATAAGAAATACACATGAACACCAAGATTTAAGGTGGAAACCCAATTTTGGAGAACCACTTGTTGTTGCCTTCTTTTAATATAAGAAAAACATGTTTACAATATTGTACTGGTGCATACTCATACCAGTATGCAGGCACCCACCTGCAGAAGGATACAACCTTCTCTTGTTCTCTAGCTTCTACTAGAAGGGAGCTACAACCCCCTAGCTCTTGTATTAGCCGATATGTTTACTAGTACGTAGGTGCCAGCCTACAAGAAACTTCACTCTTCCACCAGGGACCATGTTTCATAAATTTTTAGACTAGATGCTATTGGTTGATAAAAGGTGTCTTCTAAAATTCCTAATTACCCCACATTAATCATCAACCCGGGCAAGTCCTTTTATTCCAAGAGTGTACACAATGTGTGCATGCTACAAATCAGAGAGTAATGTTTCTTAAAATGAAGTATAGAATTTTAATACAAGAGTAAAAGGATGCATCTAATAAACTCAAATTGCAATGATTAAAGGGAATGTAACACCTAAACTACAAGACTCAATCCTTTACTGAAATTGTAATCAATTCTCACACAAGTAATTCAACTAACAATATCATCAGTTGGGAGTATAGTAGCAATAACGCATCTCTTCTTAGCTGATTCAATCTAAATTATCCTCAATCTCCAATAAACAATCCAAATAGCAATGGTATCAATCTGAGAGTTCAATAGCAATAACCAAACTCTTACAATTGATTAAATCAATCCAAATAATTATCTAAGTAACTTAATCTGCAATGAAGGTAAACTAAATCAAACGACAATGTTGTAAATCGTATAAAGCAAAGATATTCCTTCAATACAGGAAAACAGTACATAGAAAATAAGATAAAATCACAGAAAGTAGGAAACTTATCAAACCAATCACACTTGCGAAAATTAGAAATGTATAACACAAAGAAGTAGTTTAATCCACCAGAGGTTGGGCCCTTAGCCAACAGCGAACACTGCTAAGCTAATTTAGAGAATACGAGTGAACAACAACTCCATTATATATTAATCATTTAAATTGAGTAGCATTACAATATGAAATAACAAATATCCCCCTTTCTTCCTACAATCATCTTCTTTTATAATCAGAAAGGGTAAAAGATAAATTCGATTGATCCTGAGGGATTTGCAACTAATTTCTAACTTCAGACAACTTTCCCTTTTCGCGTTGATCCTCCTCATTCACCCTCAACCCTATCTACAACTGACATGTTCTGCGCTCTGTTTGTTGGTTTATTTTGTTCCATCGTTAGGGAACAACAATTGTTCCTTTTGTCATTTTTATGCATAAAGATGAGTAAAAGTCACTTATTATGGCTAGATATTAACTACAAGTAGTTCAGTCATTTCTTATCATAATCAATCAATATATTAGCGCATTCAGATATGAAAAAGATAAGAAACAAGGAAAAAGGTGATGAAATTAATGGTAAATACATACCCATTTCATAACTCAACATACTCCCCTACTTACCTTGTTTCATGCCCTCATGAAAAGTAAGTAATTCATATGTAGTGCAGTTAAAGAGTATGCTGGAGGAGGAGCATCAAAAAGTGGTCTACAACCATGATTCTGGGCCAAGAGCGCGAAGGCAGGCCCTTCCTTCCCTTTAGGAAATTCATAGATTGCCTGATAACCTTCAAGAGGATACCAAATGATGGGGCTACAAAACCGACATCCTAACCAATAAGGTATTTCTCTCAAAATAAGATTGTTGTAAGTGACAAAACGGTCTGCAGCTGCTTTAAAATTTCTGTAATTAAATGGCTCTCTATCCTGTGTTAGAAAATTATATATATTACGGAGCAATGGAACACATAAAATATTGCAGAAATATAAACACAGAAAACGCACAAAACAAGAGAGACACAGATATACGTGGTTCACCCAGTTTGGGCTACGTCCCCCTCGAACAGCCAGTCCTTCCTTTCTATTATCCAGCAAAATGAAGAGACACAACCTACAGCAAAGCCGCTGTAATATCCTCTGTTTTCTCTCACAGTCTCACCTCTCTATATCTCGCTCACACACAGAATACACATCTATATCACCGCCTCAAATACAATACCCTCATACAAAGAGAGGGGTTGCCTTCTAGGGCAAAAAACCCTAAAATAAACATAAGTTCTACCGTCAGATCATCCGCCTAATGAACGGCTTAGATTGACTAGAAATTACTATATTTTACAAGGCAAATTTACATCTTTTTTTAGCTTCGGGGGCGCTGCCCCCGAGCCCTCGCCGGGGGACCGTTGGCCCCCGGACCCCCCAGCCGGGGGGGATCGGCCCCCTCGGACCCCCATGGGGGGGACAAGTCCCCCCCGCGCCCCCCTGCATGGAGGGGTGTACAAACCTTCCTGGGGTATACATCCAGCTGAAACAAAGACCTCTGAACAATCATGCTCCACACACAACAAACACATTAACCATAATTCCAACACCAATGTTATAATTGTATGTATCCTCCTCATGCTCCTTAGTTGGTTTGACTGCCACAAATAATATTTCCAATGGAACCTGTCCCTTTGGGCTTGTATTTCCCTTCAACTGCAAAAAATTATGCCTGGCCATAGAATCTTCCCAAGGCACATGTTGCTCAGCTCCTTCAATTTCCTCCATTTCTTAATCTTCTGGTCAATTGAAAAATTAAAAAATTCCCCAATCACCTCCATAAACTGTTTAATCTGATATTCATCCTCAGACACCTGCTAATATCTCACATTGTCCGGTACTAAAGTTTTATGTCTTATCTCAACTTCATATCTGAGCAGGGGGTTTTGTGGTGGCTTGAAAGTGTTTGCTTTTCTTGTTAAGGAATAAGTCATTCTTTTTCTCTTCCTAGGTAGAAACTTAATGTTAAATTCCAAAAATAAATTCTCAATCAGATCCCACACTTCATTCCTATAGTATTTAACCTTGGGATTTTTGGTTTGGCATTTATTCCTAATTTTATTTATAACCATTTTAGAATCTCCAAAAGGTGTTAAACATTCAATTTTTAGATTTTTGGTAGCTTGTAAGCCCAACATCAATGTTTCATATTTAGCAATATTATTTGTAGTATCAAATTAGAGTTTATATGAGAGAGAATTGTGGTTATCTTTAGAGGATATCAACAACACACCTGCTCCATTTCCTTCCTTAGAGTAGGCCCCATAAAAATATGATTTCCAAACATAGCCAAGTTTCATACCCTGCTTATTCACCTGTGTGGAAATTTCCACTTGAGTATCCTTCATAATTTGATCATCCACTTCCAGTAGAAGGCATGAAAGATATTTTTCCTAGCCATGTACTAGATAATTATTGGAACTATCTACTCTAGTGATATTTTTTACAAATATGGATTCTTTGTAAAATATACATTCTTCTCCACAAAACACTCGAATAGTGTCATATGTGAGGTCGAGTTTGATGGACCCTCCAAGCTTCATTATCCATGATCTGGAAAGAAGCATGCCAAATCTTGATGGAATCTTTGCAACAACAAAGTCCAATACCACACTCTTCACAAGAATTTGAGCCAAATTAACTACCATGTCCTTAATCATCCTAAGGAATTTTACCTTATTCGAATCAAAGGAATGTAAATTTTTGTATGGATTTTTTATTTGTAGGCCCAACTGCTCCATGACATATAAGGGCATTAGATTGTGAGAATCCCTTAAATCAAGCATACAATTATGCAACTGCAGGTCATGAATCGCCAGTGTAACCTAGAACATAGGGGTGGAAGGATCCTGCTCCTCCACAAGTGGGCCAAACATAATCATAGGTCTCTCTTCCTACAAATTCAAAATGTCTTGTGTTGAGGTAACATCAGAAACATCCATGAAATCATAAAATTTCCTTTTAAAGGAAGGTTGTTTCTGCAATTCAGTTAAAGGTATAGATATCTTCAATTTCTCCAATTATTTTTGCAAACTAAAGGCAAAGGTATTATTCTCCATTTTTACTTGATCAACTGTCTCTTTATTTTACTGATGCACTATCTTGGGTTGCATAGGTTGTTGTTATGTATTTGTAGATTCGGGCTTGGAATGTGTGGGATGGGAGGTTTCTCCTTTAGATGTTGGGTCAGACTTAACAATTTGTTTTCCCTTATCCATTTTCTTGGGTGTGGCTTCTTAGGTAGGCTCTTGACCTTGATCTTGTGTCAAATATATTTTTCAAGACCTTGAGTCATATCTCCTATGTAGCTTTGCTTGCATGAAATTTGCAAACTGCTTGCAATAAGCATATATCTCTTCTTATCCAAAGGAACATCTAGATCATCCTCCTCTCCTCCATTTGCTTCTATTTCATGCTCCTATTTTGACATAGTTAAGTATTAATTTTCCTGAATGTTATGTGTATCTTCAATGCCTTCTTCAAGGTCATATTCTATATACAAGGGAGGTTGTACTTGGTCTTGTTGATCTTTTCTTTCTCTTTGCATAGGTTGCAATGGAGGTCTCATATATTGGTGATTGAAATTTCAATTATGACCTTGTTGCATTTGTCTAGGAGGGTTTTTGTTCTCTAATTATAGTTTCGCTAACATGTTTGAGAGCTTGTTGATTTTTATTCACCTCATCCAACTTTTTCTCTTGGATGTCCTTTGCTTGACCAGAGAACTTGGCTTCCTCTTTCCCCTTCCTCCTATTACTATGTTCTACTTTTCCCTTCAACTTTCCTATTGATGTGAGATTTGTGTCTACTTTCAAAGTATCATTTTGGATGTTGTTCAGCGCGATTTCCTTTCTCTTAGAGTAAAACCAAAAATTAATTAAAATGCTCCAACAAATACCACCTTGACTATTATATTTGGGGGTTTAATCTCAACAGGTAGACTATTATACAATTTCTTAAACCTTTTTATAAACTCTCTGACGTACTCATTTTTTCTTTTCTTTATTTCATTAAACTCTGTTAGAAAGTATCCATGGTATTTCCTCTCACCCCATTTATGCATAAAGATGTTCTCTAGTTCCTCCCAAGTGTTGATCAAGTTGTTAGGAAGGGTATTGAACCATTTTCTTGCCTCCCCATATAAAGACTAAACTAATAACCTCAACACCATATCTAGATGCTCAACATTCAACTTTTTTACAAACACACAAAATATTTCAATATGTTTCTGAGTTGTGATATCACCTTGCCTAGTGAATTTAAGTGGAACTTTGAGTTATTCTTGAGGAATTACATTCATAGGCTACTACAGATTGAAAGGGGCATATCTATTGAGAAAAAAGCTAGGGACAACCATATTTTGCAAAGGATGTTGAAGAGGATTCATTGCAAAAACTTGGTGGGGGAGAAAGTGGACAATAACTACTAAAATTGGGTGTGAAATAGTTGTGGAAGCTTGAGATTTAGTAGGAATGAGAATATTATTAATTTATTTGACTCTAGGGAAGGTATGAAATGTGAAAGAATTAGGACGGATAGAGATTCCTTTGGAATTAGGTTCTGAAAAGTCCAAAAATCTTAGATGAGGTTTCAGGAGAATTTATTTCAGCTTTCTGAGAAGTAGAATTTGAAACTTCTAGGAAAAAATAATTGGATCTAGAGTTTTGGGAGTTCTTTTTGGGTTAGGGACAAGATGATTTTTCTGCCGAGAAGTATCTGAATGAGTGTGAGGCCTAATAAGAGCTAGGATTACAATCTGAAAACTCTCATATATGGGAGATATCAACCCACATTCCTTTTCTCACCATACAAAGGAAAGCATAAGATCATACCCACGTAAACATGTTCTAACTCATTCCCTAGAAATAGTTCCATAAGATGTTTGGTTCCTAGAGACAATATCCAAGTTGAGTATAGGTCAGTGCATAGGACATCTTAATATGTCTTAGGGATTTATTCATTTTTCTCAAGGATTATATATGATTTGATGAATTTTGGTCCCATTACCCTACGCAGAGGTAGATTCGATTGGTGCACGAACAATATGTCACTCCATATAGTTAATGTTCAGATCTAGTGGCCTACACATAGGGAGTGTAGCTTCATTGAATATTGTACTATAGGTGAAGTAGAAAATTCAAGGAAGGAAATAGAGTGTAGAGGGTTGAACAAAAAATCCTATACACAATAATTTAGTAGAATTATGAATTAGAGTGAAGAATGAATGGGAGAAATCATGGAGTGCATTTAAGGCTTCTAATTCAACATATCACAACTACCATTTGCTATCACATAATATAGGTAGATATGAAACTTAAAATTGAAACCAGTTGTTGGCTACATGGGGCCTGACCCAAGTTCAGCAGTGAGTTTAGCCAAGCAAATCCTGGTACTACCGACCCTTTCGGAAATAGTCCACGATGCATGTATTGAGGTCTTACCTGAGGTAGTATGGGAGGGTGCAAGAAATAGGTTTTTGCACCCTAGGGATGCCTTGATGAAGTCTGGGAAGTTCGCACACTCGATCCTGTAGGCTTGCACTGCTCCATGCAGCTGTCTATCCTTCACAGCTTGTGCGACTGCTTTCGCGCAACTCTATAAAGAGCGTGAAAAGGTACTTTCGAGATCCTTTATCCTTACTGTGCTTTTATTATAGATCTTAACTTAATTATCTGGGCCCAATATTCTCATTAATCATTCAACATTTATAACTAGTGCATGCAATCATAAAACCGTAAAGAGATGCATAAACATAACAAGACTATAACCACACAGTATTTCTAGAATCAACCTATCTTTTATTAATTCTCTGTCCAAGTACAATCCCAACTCTGCCCTACGCACTCAGCTGCAGGGCTCCACGCACACAACAACTGACTCTTCCAGGCCTCTGTGCACTCAGCTGCAGAGCCTCTTACTACTACTATGACCCAAGACTCGGACTTACAGACTCAAAGCAAATTCCTCATTCAGAAACCCATATTGCTTCTCCAAAGCTAAGACTGACTTTTACACTTAGAGCCTCACTCTATTTATACAATCCCATGGTCCGCAGACCATGGGTAGGCCAACACATTCTATATTAAATTACATTATTTTAGGGTGGACAACCCTAGACTTTCGCATTCTATGCTCGAATCTTGCATGGTATTTACATTACATTGAACAAAACTCAGGCTTTAAGCCCCAAAAACATGATATGGGGGGATCTGCTGCCCAACAGCCCCCCAACATAATCATCGTGACTCATCCCGAGTCACTTGGCTGGTGCGGTGATCTTCACGCAGAGTCCATCCAGCAACTTCTGCGCTTCATTTATGTCCACAGCACATTCTTCCGCTATCCTCTGTACCAGTTGTGTGAATATCTCTGATGCATGATTGTCAGGTGCAATTCCTTGCTTGAGTGCATATATGCCCTACATCTATGCCAGCTTTCCCTCGAAATTAGCGGTGACCGTGAATACTTCCTCGAGCCAAGGCTGGATGCGTGCTTTAAACATTACTTCTTTCTAATGCACGACATCCACCTGTTCCTTTAGAGCGTGGGCCTCCCTCATCCTAGCCAGTTGAATAAGGGTGACCGTCTGTGCGATCCCCTAGACATTGTCATAGGCCTGCTACAACTCTCGCGCTTCTGTCTCTAAATGCTGTAGCATTGGGTCTTCTTGTAGTGAAGTAAGGGTGAAGAGTGACTGATCTAACAAGCCCGTGCAGTCTTGTATGGCATGCTCTATTGCTTCCAACCCTGATTTAATGACGTGGTGGCACTACTCTTTGACTTTAGGGGGTTTAGAGGGCTGCGCCTTCATCCACAGTTCTACGATCTGCAGGTTGAGGTCCAGCTGGATCCTCGTTTCTTCCTCCTTTGCCTCACAAAATCCATTGGCAAATTTGTGGATCCACGTACCTAATGGCAAGTTTGATGCAATCTCTAGCTCAAGGACGTGACGACATGCTTCCTTGACAATTTGCTCCACCTGCCGAGTCTACGCTACCACTTCATCACATTGGAGGCTCAGTTGCTCGATGTTGATTCGTTGTTCACTGAGCATATGAAATACACATCCTTATCTAGTGTGGAGCTTTGTCGTCGCTCCATCCTGTAGCTGGTATAATATCTCTCGCGGAAGGGCAGCCAAGCTTAGGCCAAGTCCCTTGAGCTGGCCTACCGTGGGTCTTTCCTCCATGTTGTCTACTGTCAATGATCCTTCCAACAACACGATGGTATTAGCCATTTTGGCCCGCAGCAACTGCTCTGTTGCTAATGTACACGTAGCCCCATAGATGGCTACCATTCCCTGCTATGGGGTCTGTACCTGAAGTTCCTAGAGTTGCACCCTGAGCACCCCCAACACATTTTGCTGCTCCATCATTACTTCCTAGAGTGCCTCCCTAGTGACCTTGCAAAATGTGTCACCGATGTTGTATAGGTCACCCTTGGTTAGTTTAATAGGTTCCCCATCTAATTTGGAAGCCTTGGTCTTTTTCCTGGGCAGTTTCCATTCTATACTTTGCAGCTGCTTTAGCTTTGTTGATGATGTGTGTGGATCCATCCCTATCGGCTGTGTTAGTTGTCCCTTGTCCTGTGGTCAGGTTCGGGCCTCGTCCTTTCTATGTCGTGGTTGCCTCAAATGCTGGTGTTGTTGCTGCCTTTTTCGCGGTGGCCTTCGCTGCCTCACAGGAAGATTGTACTTCTTCAGCTGGCTGCTCGTTCCACTTCTATTGTGCTAAAAGCTTAGCGGCATCCTTCTATCTTTGAATCATCGTCTCATCATGCACTGCTAGATCTGGTGCATGCCATTCTGATGGCCATGAGTCGAGCACCACAAAAATAGCATCATCAATTGCGATGAAGGGGAGTGTGGTCCATTTCTACTGTAGATCCTTCCATGCCCTGATATACACATTGTGCATATCTGCTCTAAAGTTTGCAATGCCCCGCAGAATGTTGTATACCATGGGGGATAGGCGTGGCCGTTTGTTGATCCACATCTGTATGCTCACCTCCATGAGTATCCAGAAGATCTTAATCTCACGGATGCATGTTCCTTGCCTTGTCACCCAAAGCGATGCATATTTTGCTTCCTCTCGCAAGTCCTGGTTAAGATGAGGAAATTGACTATCCTCAAGCAATTATCCTACAACCAACAGGATGGATAAGAACAACCAAACATAATGGAAGGTCTTACACTACTCCTGGGCCTCCCTGCAGTTCTTCAGGAACTCCTCATAGAGGAACTGCACCCAGTTGAACCATACCCCTTCTGCACATTGCTTGGCCAGCGCAATGATCGTTGCTGGTACCTTGATGCCACAAAATTTTCTCATCATTTTTCCTGCCAGCAACTGGGTAGCGACTTAGACCCCTTTGTCTTGAATGCTAGTAATAACATAACCCCTCTGCTTTTTCTCCAACTTATATTTCTTTTTCATGGCCTCTGCAATCACCAAGTCTCCACTTGTGCTAGCTATTTCCGTGGGGTCCCTTCCCATATGGGGAAGCCAAGAAATCCTATGAATAAGCTTCGTCGTGATGGGAATGGTCTCCTCCAGCCACAAGTACTCATCGTGCACTAGGCAAAGCAGTTTCCTAATGAAAAATATCATGATTGGTGCCCAATGAAAGTGTGGAATCCATAGGAGGTGGAGTAGCCTGGCCTCCTCCACCCCGCATAGCCATTTCTGTGGCTGCAGCTCTATAATGGCGCCCTCCTTTCTTTGTTTCATCAGTTGGCTAGTTTCCAAATGAGGGAACTTTTCGCTATCTGTAAGGTTCCAGTATTTTAACTTCATCATGGGTACGTGGCCCACAGCCAAACCTTCAAACAGAATTCCCTCGGGAAGGAACAGGGTTTTGAGTGTGCTTTTAATGACATCCAAATTTTTAGGTACTTTTACCCTCCCTTTTCGCGGAGGGACATACTTGGGCAGCTTTGCTGTGGTGCGTACTCGTGGGATGTCTTCCTCCATTTCTACCTCTGGTTCAATCTCTTCTATGAATGTCTGGAAATCCTCCTCATCATCATCACTCTCAATATTAACCATTTTTCCCTTCTCCTCCATATACAACTTACCAAACCATGGGTGGCACAGAGACATACGGATCGGTCCTACTCCCTATGGGTCCTTTTTAGTCCTCAGCGTTCGGGGTGATTTTGGAATTTCCAGCACATCCCTCACCAGTGACATAGGGCTTGGTGCGACTTCCATAGTGGTCGACATCGCTCTGCTTAGAAGGTACTACGTCTCTTTCGGCAATGCTTCAAACACTAAGCTTACTTTCAAAGCCTCTAAAGCTCTGAATTCCATACGCAATAACTAAATTCTCTAGATGCCAAGGGTTGTTCGGTCGATGAGCATCTGGGATTTATAGGCCTGCCAAAATTCAAATTTGACCGTTCCTCCCTCCTTTGTCTCATTAATGCCATATTGACAGAAGATCGTTTCAAATCGAGTTCTGACACCGTGTCTTAATTTCTCGCTGCCCATTCCATGTTGTCTTAAATGGGTTTTCTTATCATGAACAGTGACCCCCATGGTCACTTTCTAGTCTACCTGTGCAACAATGTGGCCTCCCATGCAAGCATGAATTTTGGGACAGACTGGCCCTGCGCACATTCCTCCTATCGCACCGCTTCCATACAAACTCTTTTATAATCCCATGCTCTCTTCCAACCGCTTGGAGCACTGAAACTGTGCTTTGTATGGATAGTCAAGTGGTTACTCCACTCGTGCGAGGCATCCCTGCATCTTCCAACCTAGTCCGCGGGTACCTTGCAATTACCCTGACATCAGTCAGTGCTTTGCGTTCTTCTTTACATGGTACACTCCCATGATTCCTTTGTCTAGTGAGGTGCGGCCACAACCTTGGTAGCAAAACCCCAAATCTTTCCAATGCAGTAGTGTGGCTGCCTACCTTTTGTTCTGTCGGGCTTAGTTTCTATGCATGACCTGCCTGTGTAATTTCGATTTCCAGTTTGTTGATTTCTTCATCCAAGATCCTGCTTTTCTTCCTCAGCCATACTCGTTCTTCTTCGAGTTCGCAGATTTTCAAGTGCCCTTGCCAAATGGCTTCTTGAATCTGCATATGTTTGGCCTCGCGTGGCTGCATAATTCTTTCATAATGGTCCTTACGACTCGTTCCAATTATGTGAGGGTTCCTTCCTCCCAAACCTATGGCCTTGACTCTGCCCACCATCTTTAGGATCATTTCTACGCTTAGATTCTTATGCATGGCCCTAGAGGCTGATCGAACCGCTAGTACGCACTGGTCCCAATCAGTCCATCTAGCTTGGTGAACCTTATTCAAGATCCCGCGTACCCTCTCGAATGATTCTATGTGGAACGTTTATGGTGCGCAGTGATTTTCTTGCTATTGAAGCTGGTTCTAAAGGTCGATCCTTAGTTTCAGATGTGCTTGCACATCACATGTCTGCACCCATCGACATAGGTGGGCGTGCAAGCTGCTTTGTCCTAGCTACCCAACTCTCGTTCAATGTTGGGGACTTCCAAACCATAAGCACATTTGTCTTCTATATTCACACCAGTTTCCAATATTCTTCTGATGTGTACTCCACCATCGTGCAAGTGTTGTGCATAGCGCCCATTCTAGCGCATCATACCACTGCTGTTCTGGTACTGTGCTTTCAAATTTGTCCAAGAATTCATCCACTGATGTTACTCCATCATATGTTGGTAGTTCCCTTGTTTCTGTTTTCATGCACTGCAGTGATCTAATCATCATGTTGTAATTCAGCGTTATCACTTCATGCAACTGGTTTTTCTAGTGTTCCACTTCTTCATTTGAATTCGAAGTACAGGAACTATGATGTTACCATGAGATTCTCCCATCTACAGTCGAGTTCACCCGATCCTCATCTTGTGCCATTATCTGGTAAATGCAATCTAGCTCATTGTTGTGCACAAGTTTAGTGTAGCGCACCCCTTTGGATAGATCTAGTGGAACTACTACACATAGGGACTTTCTCTCGAATATCATCTTCAACTTCTTCAGGTTGATGATGCCATTCATATCAGTGGCCCAGTCTATTCCTAGCAATGTGGGATAAGGATTGCTGTGATCAACAATATCTATTACTTCAAAGTCCATCTGCGTGCTCGCGCCTTCGTTATCAACTATTACTCCTTGCAACCTTCCCATGGGCATGATCTTCTGTTGGTTCACCATTTGTAATTGAATAGGGGACCACTGCAATGCGGGCCTACCCATGCGTTCCCAGGTTTTCTTAGGTGACACATTTGCGTCGGACCCTAGGTCCAAGATTACCTGATCCATTTCATATTCACCAATGTGTGCCGTTAATCTCATCTCCCTTCCAGTGTGCAATGTATGCTTTCCTAGTTTCTGCACTATGCGAGGCTCACCTGATCCTGTGCACCTAGTGATCATCTCTTGTAGTCCTTTAACTGCCATATTATCACGCAGCAGCTTCATGCATGTCTCCAAAAAGGTAGTAAGCATGGAAGGATCCATTCCCTACTCTGGTTGATCCTTACTACCTAAAGTGGAGGCCTCCGTGAAGCTCTTTTTAAATTCCATAGACGTCTCCTTTGCACATTCTAAGTCGAACTCAGGTTCCTTTGCAGGATCCTTGTGAACCCATGTATCTTCCTCGGGCTACTTCCCCTTATCTTCCCTTGTGGTCAGACCACTTCTGAGCATCATGTTCACATTGGGGTCTTCTTCGCAGGGTTCAGATTTCATCATTTGGATATTCTAAGTCAGAGGGGACAAGAGAACCCCTTTCTTGTGCATCTGTGTTATCAACGTAGGACAATATATCATTTCATGATTAAATTTATTGCAATATGAACAAGACATTCTCATTGGATTAGTACAATTACGGGCATAGTGTCTTGGTCCTCCGCAATTGTAGCAAATCAACTATCTATGGCCCCTTCCTGACCCCATTCCTTCTCGTCCCCAACCTTGGCCCTAAAATCCAACATGCACCGTCCGCATGGCTAGATTGAGGCCTCCCATTTCTATATGTATTATATAGGCTAGGGTCCACTCCATCATCAACTCATAGCTGTGACAAGTATGCTCGTCCTGGCGCACTGATCTACAAAAATTACAAAATAGTTGTTGGGGAGTCTGTGTATACTTCTGCAACAAATGACAGTTATCTGTTGTGTGCTTTCTCCCTATCTGACAGATTGCGCACCATAGCGTGGGTGTCATACTTTGCCCTATCTGTGCTTCTGGCCTTAACGACATCGGTCCCCCTCCTGCCAACTAGTTCGTGAATACTGGACAATGATCCTTTTCGTGGCCCTGACCTTTCCATTTTATACAACATACTTCATCGCATGCCTCTGGCCACGGTGCCGTATTTTGCCTCAAACTCTACATCTCCAAGCATAGATTCTATAGTTGCATGTGGTTCTGTTGAACTCCCAACCCTGGATCTTGTATCGGTGTTTCATGAGACCTCATCGCCATTTCTAATGATTCGGACTGGGTTGAAAGCTTCTGCTATGATAGTGTCGTCCTCAGGTGTGGTGTCAAAGATGCTACAAACCATGCGCGGTGCTACGCATCCGTTAGCATCATATTAGCCTCGCAGATCGTACTCTTCAGCCACTAATCTATATCCCAGGGGGTCTCACCTGGAAGCATCACGATCTCTTTAAATCCGATGATTGACTATGTCTCTAATTTCGGCCAGCTAAATTCTCTATTCACCCTTCTGGATATCCACTATTCCTACATTTCGGTGATCATTGAAATGCTTGATATACAATGTCAATACATGATCCTGCAGCATGCTCACCAATGTAGCCTTCTTAATGTTGTCGTTTGTGACCCCTTGTGCTTCCCACACTGCTCTTACCATAAACCAAACTAATCCAGATCCTCATTTCCTACTCCTTTGAACACGGGTAGCTTGATCATGCTCACCATGCTGAACTGTGGGGGTGGTGGAGGTGGAGTGGGTGGAGATGGAGGTGAAGGAGGTGAAGCGGGTAGTGGTGTAAGTGGAGGTGGTAATTGCAGAATGCGTTGCCTTATCAAACTGACCGCACTTCTCAGAGGGACCAGAGAGAGCTCTTCCTCGCTCTCTCGCGAAGGTGAAATCAAGGGATTGTTTCCTAATTCCCACTACCTTTGTAGATCCTTTCGGTCCACGTCATTCTAAACATTAATGTATTCGCATCACCTGTTTTTCACATAACAACATCTTAATCCAGGTATTTAGGGATTTAATGTACCTACCTAATGGTCCCTTGGGAAAATGTCGCTCTACTTCATTGTAGCTCATGGTTGTGTCTATCGCAAATTTAATGATAAATCCCCCTATTATCCAGTCGAGCCAATGGTCCATAGCCTATGCGATCTTATCTTTTGATGTCTCTATTCTGTGCACTAATTCTGGAGTCCACACTATCAGTTGATCGAGCTTATACCTTCCTTGGCTATCCGCTAACCTCGCGATCCACTTGTAGTGTCCTATCTAGAGTGCTAGACTGGGCTAAATTTATTATCGACTAGGGTGCGTAGACTTAGAGGCGTGTGCCTAAAATATATAGACATAAAGGATCTAATCTAAGCCTACTCTTCCTAATTAAAATGTTGTGACTTGATCTAATATCAAACTATCAATCAAATATTAACTAAGCATCAAACTATGTACCATTATCAGCAAAGATTAAACTCATAATATGCTGTGTATCACTGTATTTAAAGGTTTCGGTCTCCTTACAGAGACACCAAACATAAAACCTCCGTTCAATGGTACTCAACATTCACGAACATTTATTACAATCATGCAAAGTGAAAACCGTAAGCATACAGTCCATGACAGTGCTTTACAAGGCAACCCTGGATCGAATCCCTTACAGGATACAATTCACGATCCAAATGATGGTCTATTCAAGCGCATGCATAAACATATAAACAATGCATTCATAAAAACATGAATATAAACATTGATTTAATCCCTGTGCATATATATCAATATCAAATACCAATCAAATGCTCTAACTGTAAAATGTAATTAAAATGACACTATAAACGCAATTAAAATGATATCAGTATACCATGTACGCAGGGCCCGTCCACGTTATTGGTATACCGAGCTTGTTATCCCATGATCACCATATTAAAACAACGCACCGTGATTATAATGCAGTCATGTTTGTATTAAATCAAAGCTCTGTTCATGAAGCGACAAGTAAAAAAACGTAAAACATATAACCAGGTTCGGACTTATATTTACATATGGTTCACATCCCTTGAAAATGGATGTTCATCCATAGGCGGCTGTTGCTGCTTTTACCAAAACACAAAATGTTTCTATCCTAGCTTACACATATAAAAAAAGAAGGAAACAACTAAAAATTAGTTTGAACTGTGACTGTGTGCTGTTGTTGCCTTTGTCGCCAACATGCCATAGTTGACCAGCCGTTGACCACGCATGTAGGAGGGTTGTTTCCGCTGCGGGATAGGTGCTTGTCCATGCTTGGACATTCCACTTTTCACCCATGCCTTTCGCTCTGGCCTGGCTGTCATGCCACATGTCAAACAATAAGCCATTTACAGGTTGTTGGGACTTCCTATAGTCATTTTGCCCAAAAATCCTAATTTATTAACACAAAACCCTTAAATCAATTTAAATGCAATTCAACAACTATAAGACTATTAATTAATCAATTTCCAAGGCATTTGAGGGATAAATGATGAAAAGAGGTAGGTAATGGTCATGTTTTGGGAGGGAAAAAGGGGTCATATAATGGTACCAACACCGCTCATACAGTTCAGAAGGTTAGGACGTGAAGGCGATCTCATTGATTTCTGTATATACGCAATGATCCAGCCACCTCTTCTCAAATATCTGTGGAGTTCTATTTTCCTGTGTCACAAACTCGTGAATCTTTTGATCCAACCAGTCTTTAATTTCCTTCGTCATGGGATTCCAGTGTTCCGACATCAGATATCCCTTAGGTAGATCTTGGTCCTAGCAACAGAACCATTTGTTGGCTACATGGGGCCTGACCCAGGTTCAATAGTGAGTTTAGCCAAGCAAATCCTGGTACTACAGGCCCTTTCGGCAATAGTCTGTGTTACGTGGACGGAGGTCTCATCCGAGGTAGTATGGGAGGGTGCTGGAAGCAAGTTTCTGCACCCTAGGGATGTCTTGATGAAGTCTGGGAAGTTTGCAAACCCAATGTTGTGTGCTTGTATTGCTTTGCACAACTATCTATCCTTCGCAGCTTGTGTGACTGCTTTCGCTCAACTCTATAAAGAGAACGAAATGGTGTTGTCTAGATCCTTTATCCTTACTGTGCTTTTATTATATATCTAAACTTAATTATGTGGTCCCAATATTCTCATTAATCATTCAACAATTATAACTAGTGCAAGCAATCATAAAACTGTAAAGAGATGAATAAACATAACAGGAGTATAAACACATAGTATTTCTAGAATAGACTTATCTTTTATTAGTTCTCTGTCCAAGTACAATCCCAAATCTACCTTGCGCACTCAGCTGCAAGGGTTTGCGCACACAGCTGAGGACTCTACTAGGCCTCTGCACACTCAGCTGCAAAGCCTCTTAGTACTACTATGACCCAAGACTCGGACTTATAGATTCATAGAGAATTCCTCATTCAAAAAACCATATTACTTCTCCAAAGCTAAGATTGACCTTTACACTTAGAGCCTCGCTCTATTTATACAATCCCATGGTCCGTGGACCATGGGTAGGCTAACACATTCTATATTAAATTACATTATTTTACAGTGGACAACCATAGACTCTCGTGCTCCGTGCCCGCATTTTGCGGGGTCTACATTAAATTGACCAAAACGTGGGCTTTAAGCCCCAAAAACATGCTATGGGGGGATCTATTGCCCAACACCAGTGGCTAAAATTACAAAGTTTCTAATGAAGAAAGACACATATAAAATGGTAAACAAAGATAGAAACACATTGTTGGGTGCAGGAATTGCACTTAAGCAAACTCCTCAACACTTAATTGTCAACCCGGGGGTTTCGTAAACTTTAAGATTAAGCACAGGAAATTCCAAAAGTGGTATGAACTTTTCCTATTCCTAATCCTACTTCTTAAAGGAAATGTTACAAAATCAGATAGAAAACAATCTTAAAGGTAATCGACACCAAAGCAAACCTAGTGTTGGAATGTAAAAGAATAATTTGCAAGGAAATCAAGTAAAGGAAATTTCACACAACTGGAAGAAAACTTAAATGCTGAAATTTAATCCTATGTTTATCATTAGTATAGATGGCTAACAAATTGACAAGCGGGCCCTTGTAGAGATCTGTTTCCTAATTGATTTTCCTTTGACACAAACAACCTGCTCTTGTACTATTGCAATCTACTTGCACTAGTGCAGGTACAACACTTTTGTGAAAAAGTATATTTTACCTTATTTATTGAAGGTTTATGTTTTTGTGGAGGTGCTCAAAGCCTCAAGGCTTAGGGCACTCTGTTCCTGTGACAAAATACCAGCTCTTGCACCAAGACAAAGCTTCCTTCACAAAAGTTTCCAATTTACTTTCGAAAGAATTAAAAGACGTGTTGAAAATAATTGCAATTGCAAACTAAATTCTGAGATAAATTATATATGGAAAAGAAATGCTTTAACTAATTGAACCTTGCAATGATAGTCAACTTCATAAATCGAAAACAATTCAGAATAATCAAAGCAGAAATCAAAGTAATTTGCATGCATCAGCTTCTCCGACAGTTCGCTTGTAACGTTTCTGTTCCTTTTTCTTAAGTCATAAAATGCAAGTGTAAAGTGTTTGTAATAACGTCCTTTATTAATTCATACAAACATTCTCAGTTCCTTCAGAAGTATACTCTTAATGATAACAATGATTACTAGAATTAACAATACTTTTTCTTGTAGGAATAACTGAAATGATAAGCAAGAAAAGAAATGTAACATTTGTTGTGAAGTAAATGAATAAACCGGAGTGTAGGAAACTACATGCATTGGTACAAGAAGAATCTTCCTGCATGACTTGAGTGGAAGCAAACCAACACAAGTATTGGAAGAAAGAAATTGAAGAAAGAAATAAGCTCAATCAAACTTCCAAACTACAGATCTGTTCACACTTAACTACGAAATGAATTTAACTTAGAACTTCTGAAATAAATATAAGAACCATTCAAACCATGCAACTGCAAATGAATAAATGTTCACACATAACTTTTAAATGGTGAAAGCACAAGGGTAAACGATTTGGGTTGGTTGGCCCCTAGCCAACCAGCGTGTTTCTTGTTTAGGAAACGAAAGGATTCAACACTTAAGCACACATAAAATGTAAATTAGACACATGTAGATAACATGGAATGTTCCTTATATTAACTTGATGAGAAAATTTACGTGATGGTGCGAGTCCAGCCCAGAGCTGAGGGAGATGAAAAATTACACAACGAATGAAATTACAACATAAAGATCTCTCTCTTGGTCCTACTTACAGTCTACATTATATACAATCTTTCGGCCTTAGCCAAATTATGCTAATTATAGTTATTTCCTTATTCAAGCCTATCGACTGAACGGACTAACAACCAATATTACAAAACCGGCTAATAGTTATAATGGAACGTGAAATTCGCTGGCTGTAGACCATCCTTGACAAGTATCCCTGACTATACGCCGTCAATATCCAACCTCAATTAGTTTGCAACCGAACTAGAAGTCGTGGATCGAAACGCCCACGTGGAAGGATTCAACTATCATAGAGATCTCGGAGCAACATCATTGGTGGCGCAAGAATATACTTGCACTGATCATGCTAACTCATAATTAACACTTAGTTCTTCAATTACTTTTAGGAAAGTTAAACATAAGTTACAAGAGATACTAACAGGCATGAAATCTATGTAAAGTAATTAATAAAGCACTTAATAAATCTTAATTATGAAATACAAAGCATATGTAGGAATATATGATTATCTTGGACTAGTGCAGGAATGAGAAGGTTAAGTAAATATAAAACAAATGTTAAAGTTTATGGAAATGGGGTAAAAATAGAGAAATTTGGGACACCAACATCCTCCCATCCCTAAGTTGTTGTGTGTCCTCACACAACATTTTACCTTCTGCAAAAAATCTTCAAAAATGGGTGGCCAGCTCTAAGTCGTGTACTTCAATACTTATTCCTACTTTGACTACCTTTGGATTTCTACCTCACACTCTTTTTAGCTAATTAGTCACCTTCTTGAGGTGTTTATAGCATTTGGAAGCCTAATACTTCCACACTTTTACTTGATGTTTCTACTTCTTGACTTCTGCGAGGAACTCTACCTCACTTTGCTTTTGCCAATTTTTCTCCTTCATGACCTGGTTCAAAGCCTCCAGGTCATGAAATTGCTGCTCCAATTCTACTATTCAGTTATTGAGGTAGAGAGTAGAGGGCTCCATGCTCATATCTTTTGGAGTAAATAACTTCTTTGCAACCAAAACAAGTCCCGTCATTGTCAAGATTAAGGCTGTCCAACGTTTGCATTATGACATCGCCAAAAGTTTCTGCGCCCGGGGTTTCCTTATCACTAAGGGTTTTGGTGCCCTCCATAGCCTTCCTACCAAGGGTTTCAGTACCTTTCACACTCAACTCCACAAGGTTTTTAATGCCCTGTTCCTCCAATTATTTAGGTGTTTCAGTACCCTATTCATTTAAACTAGCAGGGGTTTTACTAACCTGTTCCTAGAAAATAGTAGGGGCTTCAGTACCCTGTTCCTCAAGAATATTGAGGGTTTTGATGTCCTATTCATCGAAATTATTGAGGGTCTCCATGTGCTATGCCTCATCATCCTTGTGACCCTCTTCTTGAACTTCACCTGCACTCGGTGTTGTCTTCTTCTTTCTTAACTTATGAACAAAGGTAGATAACAATATGTCATCTTCGATGTTCTCTTCATTTGCCACGGTGTGGGCCGCTGCATCTGCAAGAAATGAAAGGTTATGATCTTTAGGTGAAACTTGGGGTGATTCATCAATCACAATAAGGGAGCTTGACTAATTTGTCCCTAGAGAGATAGTCTTCTTCCTCGTCGAGGTTGTAATTTTTCTTTTCTTTGCCGAGGGTGGAGTGTTTTTCACAGACTTCTTTTCTGCTTGCACCAGCATGCTTTTACCTTTTTTCTTCACAGGGGACAATGTCTCTACCTTCATTTTCTTGCTTGTACTTGTGCTAGTAGACTTACCTACACTCCTCGCTTGAAACTCCTTAAGGAATGCCTCCTAGGTCACTCCCTTTTCTTCTAGCACTTTCTTGATTAGGATTGTTATAAGCCCGTGATGATATAGCTTATTTCCAACTTGGCTTGTGTTCCCACTCTGCACACCCTTCGCCATTTTCTCGAGACTTCTAAGCAGGTAGTAAGGGAAATTAATAAGTTTTCCTGGCTCAAAGTGTAGCAACAACCGAAGGTGATATACGAACACTAATGTATAACATCCCTTGCAGGTCACAAATTTCTGCAATATGAAGAGGAGGTCTCGCCATTTCCCAATCAGGCACTTTGTAGAAGTCCCTTCTTCCAATCAACCTTAAGATTTCTATCAACCACAAACCAATCCCATTGTTTCTTACTGAGCCACTCCTTTTTGAACCACCGCTCCCATGTAGTTGGTAAGCCTATAGCTTACACAATGGACTCCTCCATGACTTTGAATTCTAATGAGATGGCCCTGACTTGGCCTCCTTAAAACGTCTTCTTGAACTCCAGTACCACAACCATGTCGAAACCATTGAACTTCTGTAAAATTAGAAGGAACTTAGATTATTGCAATAGTGTAAGACTTTTATGGTATTCCTCAGTCTGCTCGATCTCCTTCAAGGACGATGACTCACTCCTTACGGGTGCCATGTCCGAATTGCACTTCATAATTCTTGGTCACAACCTCAAAAGGATTTCATTGAGTGATACCAATGATTTCTGATAGCTTTATGTTGGAGGTTCATCCATCCTCTGTCTTTTCAGTCCTACCCAACCGATCATGATGAAGACAACTCCTTGAATAAGATGATGATACGTATCATCCTGCTACGGGTGAGAAATAATGATTGGATGTGGTGGAGGCTTATGCAGCGGTGGTACACCGGTCATAATGATCGGATTACGAGGTAAGATAATAATGAACAAGTAATGCGAGATTGTTTCAAGGGAGGTGAATTAGGTTATCAAACAATCAATACTATCCCATAATCTACCTCATAATTTAATCAAGACATATTTTAGTACTCATTAAAAAATTAGATTTAAGAACCTAGTATATCTTGCACTTTAAATTTTTTCCTAAGTTAGTAAATGATAAAATAGAGTATTAATTAAAATATATAATGCAATGATCTATCAGTACTCATGTGCAGGGTAATAAAGTTCCATAAACATCCTTCATAAGACGCTCCTGGGTTGTGTGAAATTTATTTTAAAATTGCTTCCACAGTCGGCCGCGTTCCTACACTGATCCTGTTTGCACTGCACCGTGCTTGCACTGCACATCTTGCACTAGGGATTTTACCAAAACAAAAATTCTGATAAAACACAATTCTATAGTTGGAATTTTTTTTTTGCCTCAATATACAAGAAATTTTTTATATGCCATTGTTATGGAGGTAAATCCCCTCTGTGGACAGAGGCGATCCCTACTAGTCCAAATATGGGTCTAGCAAAAATCATACAATGCTACCGCGCAAGTTTCTAATTGCAAATTAAAGACCAATGATGAGGGACTACCTGGATTCCAACGCTAGTGCTTGTAGAAGAGTTGATGCTCCCATTCCTTTGCTCCGGCAGATCACGATCCCCACGATCTCCGTGAATGGACACCTGCACATACAAGAAATGGCACAAACACAAACATAAAATCCAACATATGCAACTATATATCAGTCAGAAAGGATATAACTCATCATTATCAAAAATAACAATAAGAGTGAAACCATAACAATAGTTGTTTATTAATGATAAACAAAGAAGAATACAACCATAGTTTTGATGTGAAATCCTCCTTTGGCTAGGTGATTAGCAGCACATGTATTGTAAAGCTTGTTGGGAGTAGGAACAAGCCTCTCTCTCCTTGGTTATTGGACAAGAATCTCCTTACTTAGATTTGGCCTTATAGGAATGAAGAAGGCTCTTGCAGCATGAAGCTCTTGGTAACTTGAAAATTTTCAATCTATGGAACTCTGGAACTAGCTTGTGAAGGAAAAAGGACAAGCTTTTATAGATGGAGGAAGGGGAGTTGGGATCATCCACAATATTCTGCAATCAATTTATGAGGGAATAAAGAAGTGGGAAAGGGGTAATTTTCAGAATGGGAAGGAACATTACAATAGGGATTCCAAGAATAATATCACCAAGGGGAATAAACAAAATAGGATGTGGAAAGATTCAGGGGAAAAGAGGGATTTTACAAAATCAGGTAGAGTAGTTTTCTTAGAAGAAAGAGGAAGGTAATTCATTGTGCATTTTAGAAAAAGAAAATAGTGGGAATTTTCGAAACAGGAAATAGAAGAAAGGAAGAGTTTTTTTACCTTGAAACGGAAAAAGTAATTGCAGCGGGAATTAAGCATTTACTTGGATAAAAATTTCTGATGCTAGTTACCCCAAACTTGGGTAAGGGCTCAGTTTCTTGAACCTGCTTCTTCTTGGTGGCAGCCATCATATCTAAAAATCAAGTAATGTTCCCTTTTTATTAAAATTTCTATCTCCCTACCAGCATGCTGGTTTTTAGGTTGATCCTTCTGCAATCATGTTAGTCAACTAATTTTCATAATTACAAGATTTTTTTTTTTTATATACCTTTTATTTTTGTCATTTTTTTCTTTTATTATTTTTTTAATAAGGACAAGAAGGAATCAAATCTTCAATAGGTTGGTGTTACCACCTACCAACTCCTTTTCAAATTGTTGTTGGACTTGCTGCATAAAATCTCCTTTAGTAAGGGGCTGAAAATATACCTTCAATCTATGCCCATTTACCAAGAACACAGAATTTCGTTCATCAATAGTTTTAATTTCTACCACTCCATTTTCAAACACTTTGACCACATCATATGGTCCCATCCAACGTGTGTGGAATTTCCCTTTAAATTATTTGAATCTAGAATCATAAAGGAGTACCCAATCACTTGGATGGAATTGTTTTTTTTTAATGGACTTGTTATGCCACTTCTTGTGTTGTTGTTGAACCAAGATGTTTTATTGAAAAACATCACTTTGGAATTCATCTAACTCATTCAACTGTAGAAGATGTCACCACTGTGCTTTAGAGAGATCTAGCCCTAATTGGACTGCAGTCTTGAAAGTCTTAATCTAGAATTCTATCGGCAAGAGGACTTGTTTCTCATACACCAGCTCATATGGTGCGTGTCTTGTGCTATTTCTCCAAGTGGTTTGGTATGCTCACAATGCTTTTGGTAATTTGTCAACCCAATCCTTTCTATGAATATTTATTGTCTTTGTGAGGATGGACTCAATCACCTTATTTGTGGACTCCACCTGACCATTTTCTTGCGGGTGATACAGTGTAGATTTCCTCTATTGTATTTTGTACTACTCCATCACACCTTGTACTAGATTAGAAATAAACTGTGGTCCATTGTCAAAAACAATTTCTCCAGGCACACTAAATCTAGTAAAGGTTTCAGTAAAAGGAAAATCAACAAAAACTCTTTCAGTAACGAAAGAAATGGCTTTAGCTTCTACCCATTTTGTAACGAAATCTGTACAAACCAAAATATGCTTTTTATTTAATGATGTTGGATTTATTGATCCTACGAAATCAATGGCCCATTTTTCAAAAGGATCAACCATAACATGAGGATGTAATGGCATTTCATTGGTTTGATTTGGTTGGCCAACTCACTGACAACTATCACACCACTTGACATATTGTTTGGCATCCTTAAACAAGGAAGGCCAACAATATCCAACTCATAACACCTTGTATGCAGTCCACTTGTCAGAGATGTGATCCCTGCAAGGTTCATCATGGGTAGATTTTAAAATATCAAACACTTCTTCCTCTCTTACACATTTATAGATAATGAGATCTGCTCTGTTGTAAAAGAGGTCTCCTTGAATCCAGGAATATGCAACACTTTTCTATATCATATTCCGCTTTTCACGAGCAGATAAGTGAGGTCGTAATTTTCCAGTGACTAAATAGTTAGCTATGTCAGCAAACCATGGGGATTTTGTTGACACAACAAAAAGATGTTCGTCAGGAAAATCATCATCAATAGGAAATGATTCACTAGGATTATTTAATCTTGAAAGATAATCTGCTATTACATTTGATTTTCCTAGTCTATCAACAATGGTAATATTAAATTCCTATGACAATAATAACCACCTAGTCACCCTACCATTAGTTAATGGTTTACTCGTCAAATATCTTATTCCGGAATGGTCAGTATGTACAAAGACTCCATATCCTATAATATAATGTCTGAATTTATTAATCGAGAAAATTACAACTAAAAATTCTTTCTCAGTAACCATATAATTTAGTTCAATGGGTGACAAGTTTTTACTAATGAAATAAATAAATAAGCTTGTTTGTCTTCTTCTTGTCCTAAAGCTATGCCAATAGTAGTATATGAGGAATTAGAGGAAATATGAAATGGCAGGGACTAGTTTGGTCCTCTCAAAACTAGTGCCTGGACTAGTTTTTCCTTCAATGTCTCAAAGGACTATTGGTAAGCCATGGACCAAGAAAACTCACTATCCTTAGCCAAAAGTTGAAAAGGGGGGTAGCTATCCTTGAGAAATTCTCAATGAATCTCCTATAGTAGCCTGCATTTCCTAGAAAACATCTCACTTCCCTTTGATTTTTGGGTATAGGGACACTCAAAATAATTTCTATTTTTGCAGGGTCAACCTAGATACCTTTGTCAGAAATAAGATGGCCAAGAACCACCCCCACCTTGAACATTAATCTGCATTTTTTGTCACTCAAGGCGAGACGATATTCTTGGCAGTGAAGAAGCACATTTTCTAGATTCTTGAGGGCTTCCTAAAATGAATAATCAAACATAGAAAAGTCATCCATATAGATTTTTACACACTCAAGTTTAGTAAAATCAGCCAAGGTTGCCCTTTGAAAGGTAGATGAGACATTACATAGCCCAAAGGAAAGCACTCAGTAAGAAAATGTATTCCATGGACATGTAAAAGTGGTTTTGTCTTGATCCTTGGGAGCAATCTGTATCTGGTTATACCTGCTAAAGCCATCTAGAAAAGAAAACTAATTCTTACCAGAAAGGGTATCGGGTACCTGATCGATGAAAGGAAGGGTATAAAGTGTCGAGGAACTGTGCAGGTAGTAGTCCTCACTCAGCGGCTTGCGAGGGTGTAGCAAGCCAAGGCATTAAAGGAGAAGGTGGACGTGGCATGCCATAAGGAAGTAGTTCTCAAAGCATGCGTTCAGCCATGGATTGACAAGGCCTTCATGATCATGGTGAATATAGAAGGAAAGCTCATGCACATACAAGGGATGCATGCACATATGCAGGGAAGCACACCAGACATAGAGTTCTCAAAAGAATGGATGTAGCAGGTTTAGCAAGCCGCAACTCAGTGTGCTACAGACATTAGTACTGTTTGAGAACAGTTGGAGGGACTTTTCACCAAGATCACCATGCCAACAGAGTGACTTGAGGGTGAGTCACGATGTTTGTTTTGGCAGCCTGTTGGGCATGGAATCCCCCCACGACATGTTTTGGGGCTCAAAGCCCAAGTTTTGAGTTGATATTGTTGTAAAGCTCCACGAATTGCGGGCACGAAATGTATGTTAGAGTCATAGGGCTGTCCACCCTAGTTTTGAATGTAATGTTGGCCTACCCATGGTCCGCAAACCATATGATTGTATAAATAGAGTGAGGCTCTAAGTTGTAAAGACATCTATTAGACAATAGGCATGAATGGTCTTAGAGATTAAGTAAAAGTGCGAAGTGTGTCTTGGGGCGTAGAGTAGGAAAAGGCTCTGCAGCTGAGTGGACATAGGCCTAGTAGAGTCTGCAACTGAGTGCGCGGACCCCTATAGTCGAGTGCGCATGGCAAAGTTGAGTCTGTAATAGGAGAAGAGATTAATAAAGAAAGGTTTTGTTACCAATTTTGTGTATATGTTCTGAGTTATTATATGTTTGATATCATTTGCGAATATATTGTTTCTTTACCACGTGCACTTGTATGGATTGTGAATATTGTTAAGTATAACTGAAAGCATAAAGATAAGCTAAGTTAATCAACTAATATTAGATTACTATTAAGGACTTGGGTAATAAAACTGTTCGGCCCCCAAGTAGGGCTGCGTGAAGGCAACATATTAGGCTGCGAGGTATGAGTAAGTGCGTGTATTGACGTGCATGCAAGGTCCAACCGCGGACCACTTGAACTCATCAGACATCTCTAGGGAGTAGAAACCTAGTTGTAGCACCCTCCCATACTACTTCGGGTGAGACCTCAGTTCGCACTCCATAGACTATTGCCGAAAGGGCCAGTAGTACAGGGATTTGTTTGGCTAAATCACCTCTAAACATGGGTTAGACCCCAACAAGCCAACAAATGGTTCTGTTGCCAGGACTGGGATCTGCATAAGGGATGTCTGACGTCGTTTCATTGGAATTCGAAAAGGAAGGAAATTGAAAAGTTATTGGACAGAAATATTCATGAGTTCATGGCGCAAGAAAATAGGAATCTGCGAGTATCAAAGGAACAGTTGTTAGAACGCTACATATATATGGAAGTACACGAAATTTTCTTTGCATCCTTCCTCTCTGAGTTGTACAAGTGGATCGCGAAGCTAGCAGACTGTCAGGGAAGGTGTAGGCTCGACAAACCAATCGTGTGGACTCCAGAGTTGGTGCGCGGACTAGAAGCATTGGAAGATAAGATCACACACACTGTGGACCATTGGCTCGGTCAAATTATAGGAGGGTTTATCACCAAGTTCGCAGTAGATATGTCAGTCAGCTACAATGAGGTGGAACAATGTTTCCTCAAAGGACCGCGAGGTAAGTATATTAAATCTTTGAACACTTGGATTCAAATGCTATTGTGTGAAAAGCGAGTTATGTGAATAAATTCATGTTTAGGGCCACTGGAAGTGGGAAGATCTATAGAAATAGAAGTAGTGAAGAATTAGAGACTAGTCCCTTGATTTCACCTCTGCGAGAAAGCGAGGAAGAGCTCGCGAAAGTTTCACCAAGAAGCGCAAATAGTCTGATAAGGCAGCGAATTCCATGCATACCACCTCCACCTACACCACCACCGATTTCACCATCGTCACCTCCATCTTCGCCCACACCACCTCCGCCATCACCCCAGTTCCATATGGTGAGTGCAAAAAAATTGCTGATATTCAAAGGAGTAGGGAATGAAGATCCGTACCAATTTTGGTTCATGGTAAAGGTTGTATGGGAAGCGCAAGGAGTCGTGGATGACAACATAAAGAAGGCAACACTGGTAAGCGCATTGCAGGATCACGCACTGACGTGGTACATTAAGCACTCTAATGACAATCCAAATGTAGGGTTCATAGATATCCAAGTTGTGCTGAACAGGGAATTCAGTAGGCCAAAATTGGAGACACAATTGATTATCGGGTTTAAGGAAATCACAATGCTTCTAGGCGAGACCCCTTGAGAGCTAGATCAAAGACTGAAGGGAATGATTCGCAAAGCCACCATGACCTTGATGGATGGAAAACATTGTGCATGGTTTGTAGCATCACTAACGCCACATCTAAGAATGGTGTTGTCGCAGAAGAAGTTATCTACCCAGGCCGAAGCTTTGGAGATTACAATGAGACTACACGAGACCCCAATACAAGATCCTAGCCTGGGAGTCCAAAAAAACCATGCGCAACTAAAAAATTTATGTTTGGAAATGCAGATTTTAAAACAGGACAGGACAACTCACCCATAGGTGTGCGAGGAGGTATGGTGCATAAAATGCAAGGGACAGGGACATGACAAGGACCATTATCCAGTATTTGCGAATTACTTGGCGGGAGGAGGGCCAATGCCATTGAGACCAGAGGCACAAGAAGGACCGAGCATGGCACCTGCATTATGGTGCGTGATTTGTCATATAGGAGGAAAACATGCTACGAATAATTGTCATCTATTACAGAAGTATACGTAGATGTCCCAACAATTGTTCTATAATTTCTGTAGGTCGGTAGGACAAGATGATTGCACCTGCAGAAGCTATGAACTAATGATGGATCATACCCCTACCTATAGGGTGTATATCAAAACACGAGCCCTTGATCAAAATGCAGGGATGGCGCACACTAGAGTTCAGGGGCACAGACGAGGTCGAAGTGGAATAGGACCAGGAAGGGGTCGCAGACAACTGATTTGTTACAATTGCAGAGGGCCAGGGCATTATGCCTACGATTTTACAAATATAACAAGAGCATCATGTTTATATTGTACCCATTTTGATCATGAGACGAAGGACTTCCCTACACTGATAGCAAGGTTGCACGATAGAGGAATACTCCAACCTCCCCCGACTCAGAACCTACAAATGATGAGGTCTAAGCTGCGTGAAGAGGACCTGAATGTAAACATTGTGCTTTGAAGAGGTATAACGACAGGAGATGACAAAGGTAAGCATCTTGAAGAAAGTGCGTGTGTTCACAAGGCTCCTACAAAGGAACCTGAATTTGATTTGCAACGTGCAAATGAGACATTCATGGAAGCTAGGAGGAGCTTCAAGGAGGCCTCCACTTCAAGTAGTAAGGATCAACAAGAACTAGAGATGGATCCTTCAATGCTCACTAACTTTCTCGAGACATGCATGAAGTTGTTGCGTGATAGTAAAGCGGTGAAGGGACTGTAGGAACTTATCATTAGGTGTGCTGGGTTAGGAGAACTGCGTAGTCTGGAAGCTCAGAAAGTACACATCGTGAACAGGAGGGGAAATGAGATTGTCTACGCAAATCGGGGAGTATGAAATGGATCAAGTAATTCTGGATCTGGGATCGGACATGAATGTACTACCAAAGAAGACATGGGAGTGCATGGGCAAGCCCACATTGCAATGGTCTCCTATTCAAATACGAATGGTGAACCAACAAACTATCCTACCCATGGGAAGATTGCAAAGAGTAATGGTGGATATCGAAGGCTTGAGCGCGCTTATAGATTTCGAAGTGATAGAGATTGTTGATGACAACAATCCCTATCCCACACTATTGGGAATAGATTGGGCCATTGATATGAATGGGGTAATAAATCTTAAGAAGTGGAAGATGATTTTTTGAGAAAAATTCACTATACGTAGTGGTATCGCTAGACCTTGCGGAAGGAGCACGCTACACGAAATCGGTGCGCGATGATGATAGTGATGACAATCTCGATTGTATCTACAAGATAACCATGTGAGAGCAGGATTGGGTTAATCCAACAGTAGATGGTAAGATTTCATGGGAGTGTGAAATCTCCTGCACGTCGGATTTAGACGAGGAAAGAGAACGATGGCAGAACCGGTTACACGAGTGTGGATCTATAACAAGGGTCTCTTTCACCTCTAGTTACCTCACATTAATATGTCAATCTGGGAACATTTTGCTATTTCAAAGAGTGTCTCAGTCTGAGGCTTATCATTTTCCAGAGTAATGCTAGTAGCACAGTGTTTGAAAATACAAGAGTAAATGGATGTGTGATTACAACTTAACTACTTCAAAAGACTAAATCATACATTCAAATATCAAGCAATTTGTTAGTTAAGGGTTCGGTAGCAATAACCCATCCCTTTAGAAACTGATGGAAAAGAAATTGGAGAACAGATCGGGGGTATGGGAGCTGGACAGTAGATGCCAATGCTCACTACAGCCTGAGATCGTCCTTCACACCAATAACAAGAAATGGAACGACAAAGAAATTGAATAGCAATGAAATGGAACAGCAACCTCGAAATAGAACGACAAAGAAATTGAATAGCAATGAAATGGAACAGCAACCTCGAAATAGAAAGACAATTCTAAAATGGAACAGCAAATCTAAAATGGAACAACAAGTTTGAAATGGAACAACAAGTCTGAAATGGGATAGCAATTCGGAAATGGAACAACAATTTGGAAATGGAACAACAATCAAAGAATAGAGCAATAACTAAGTTTAACAAGTCGTAAATCTATCAAATCATTTGCATTAGTCATCACCAAACATCAATCCTTCACTCTAAAGATGTACACACAAATGGAACAACACTGCTTACAGATACATGATGGAATAGCACTGAAAACCATATAAACACAACATGCTCAAATAGTAATTTGATTCAGTTGTCACTTTGATTAGAAAGAATAAAATTGCATCTCAAGATAGAACTGAAGTATTCAAGAATCCAATAATCACATAGAACAAAGCTTCCAAGATGAATTCTGTAATGTTAAGGCACAATCGCATAACACAAAAACTCTGTAATGGAACAATAGTATCCTATAGAAACTAACCGTATTATATCAACACCTAAAGGAACAGTAATATGATGCAGCGTCAATACAACACTTTTGTTTTCAGAAACATTAATGGATTAAACACGTCCGAGCATGTGACATAAACTTTATAAAACACGTTAGATTAACAGATCACATTGATAAGCAAACCACATAGAAACCATGCGTAATGGTACAAGAGCAAGTGTCCTCCAGGGTCGAGCCCTTAGCCTCCAGGGGTACACCGCTTGAAGTTATTCCAAGCTCCAAGATAAAAGAGTAACCAAGTCTGTATTATTGCATTAAGTAAAATTGCAGTAGAGCAAGTCTTAACAGGACATAATGATCAAAGTTTTGATCTTTTTAAAAGAAATTACATAAAAGCATAACCACCTCCCTAGCTAACAATGTTGCCCCTTATATAAGGGTGACAACGGAGATATCTCTATGCAGAAATAGATAAAACAACGATCCCTCAGGATCAAGGATCATGAGGGATTCACAGAACCGTTAATCCTGAGTCACTTCTTCTCTTTTTTGCACCGAGCTGATATCTCCGCTTCCTTTCCCAGGCTGATCCGTTTTGATCTGGTTTGCATGTAGTCTCCTGTCGAAGGGACACCAGTTAACCCATCTTTGTCTTTTCCTTTAGAACGACCACTTTTCATTTTTCCTCCCTCTTGCACATGGAAATGACAATTGTCAGTGTTGTTTGTTTTGTATATTAATCTCACATGTTTTGTTATAATTCTTTATTGTTTTGTAAGTTTATGATGCAAAAAGGCTTATAAGTCCTAATGAAAAGATACTGAAATAACTATTAAAAATACCTTCTTTGGTACTCCAAACATCCCCCTGCTTACCATTTTTCATGGCCTCATGAAAACATTGTAGTTGACATGTAAGGTAGTGAGTGAGTAGGCTGGAGATGGAATCTCATGTGAAGGCCTACAACCATGATGCATAACTAGGTAGTCAAAGAACTGGCCTGTCTGACCCTCAGGAATCTCATACAGGGCTTGGTATCGGGTGCAGGATGCCAAATGATTGGACTCTGGAACCTATATCCTAACTAGGATGGCCCTGCCCTCAAAACAATTTCGCCATAGAGGGGAAAACAGTTGGCATCTAATTTAAAATTTTCATACTTAAATGGTTCTCCTAGTGCTGTTGGAAGAACCCTATTTCCTCGAATTGTCAAGCTTTGTCCCTCATCCTGGAAGATTTCTATAATCTTCTGCAAGCTCTCCTTTTTTAATGTCCATACTGGTCCAGTGGCTGGCAGTCCCGAGACTTCTGCGATTATGTCATCGGTGACTGTTATGCGTCTTCCCCTTACTGTGGAGTAGTCCTCTTACAAGTTTTGCAAGAATTCAATCGCCACTGTTTCGTTAGACTCCTTCAAGCGGTTAAGATAGGTCAGCCATCCTGATCTTGCCAAGATTTCCTGGGCAGTAGCCAAAACAGTTAACACTTGCGGTTCTCTGCGAATTGATCTTCCTCCCATGGTTTCGTTGTGAATTCTCAAAGGAATGGTAGCTGTTTGTTGAAACACAGAGAAGCTGATGGACGTAAAACTCGTTCAAACTCTAATGCTACAACCTATACAGTGGAAATGGCTTTGAATAGCAAATCATGTAGAAAAAAACAAAAGATAAAAAGAAATAATATCGTTGAGCCATGTTATACCCTAGTACACAACTTCCTGAATAGCAAGCTGACACGTAATCCAGGGAATGATGAGGTTAACCTCCCCCCCCGGCAATGTGATAGGCTGTCCCAGCCATCAAATAAAGGAGCAGCGCCCGCTCTGCAACAAAGTCTTTAAGGAACAACGTATGGCAGAATGCCATGTTTTCCAAAAGCAGCCTATTGCTGAAATCGAGGTGTAGAGTTGCATCGCTTTAATACGTAAGAGACTGCAGTGATATGATGGAAGGTTGGGGATAAGACATTTGCTGTAAATAGAGAGTCTCATGCAGTCATTATCAATGGTTCTGTCATGATTGGTGATAATATATAGTCATGTGTTATATGGTTGGGGCAATAACATATAATTGATTACCACGGCATAAGAAACATAAGGGTGTTAATAACTTACCTATTGGTGTAAATAATGCGACTTCAATACTATTAACAGTACTCTGTTGCTAACAGGTATCCATAACCTTGGCAGAGTTGTTTATTTCACCCATGGAACCATAGTTGTTTGTGTATGCTAGGGAACGTTGTGTACTGTCAAAATGTAGGCCATTATGCTGGCTTGGTGACGAGTTAGCCATAATTCCATTCACGAGGAAGGAGCGAATAGTGGGCAGGCCGGCTCGTGATGAGACCTCCTGTTCCAAGGGTTGTTTGTTTGATATACCTTTTGGACCATATCCCTAGTGTGGTGGCCATAGTGGGAACGCCACTTCACTTTCGTCCTCATGATCATGGTAGGCCAGCTCTTAATGAGACTTCCTATCCTGCATTTGACAATTTATAAATCATGTTTGCTCTTTTTCTTTGTTTTTCATGAAGTGCCTTCCCTATTTATACACAAAGGGTGGTTCAACACTCCTTAAGAGTAGGAATGGTGGAAGAAGTCTTAATATCCGAATAGGAAGGTATAGACCCTTTGCTCTTATTGCTGAATAATAATCAAAGAGGATTAAAAGGGACCAACATGATACAGATAGCTAATCAGACCAGAATTAGTAGAACAATGACAGCAAAAGATGATGAATAAGCATGTCTTTCCTTCTGTCCTCTCACCAATTCAGGGCAGTTTCTTATAAAGATAGTGATTTATAATTGACTGATTTCAGTATGTTGTGTTTTTATTTCCATTACATAAGTGCATAGCTGTATTCAAAAAGACTTGAAAGAACATGAGCAATAAGCATCCTCAATTTAGAATAGCAAAAGGAACAAGTTGTTTCACAGGGAGAGCAAAAGCATACATGTGGTGTTCCTTTTGAGGAAAGGAACAACAACAGTTCACAAATGTTGTTCCTTTGGAAAAGGGACATCAGCACACATAGGTACGGTTCCTTTGGAAAAGGAATATCAAGAATCAAAAACGTTATTCCTTTGAAAAAGGAACAGCAAAGCACACCAATGTCACTCCTTTGGAAAAGGAACAGCAGTAATGAAAAACGTTGTTCCTTTGGACAAGGAACAACAAAACAAGCAAATGTTGTTCCTTTGGAAAAGGAACAGCCAAGAACAAAAATGTTGTTCCTTTGGAAAAGGAACAACAAAAACATACAAATGTCGTTCCTTTAGAAAAGGAACAACATAAATCAAAAACGTTGTCTCTTTGGAAAAGGAACAACAAAAAAAACAAAAAAGTTGTTCCTTTGGAAAAGGAACAACAAAAACACACAAATGTTGTTCCTTTGGAAAAGGAACAACAAAAACACAAAAATGTTGTTCCTTTGGAAAAGGAACAACAGAAACACAAAAATGTTGTTCCTTTGGAAAAGGAATAGCAGAAACACAAAAATGTTGTTCCTTTGGAAAAAGGAACAACAAAAAATTAAAAAATGTTGTTCCTTTGGAAAATGAATAGCAAAAACACACAAATGTCGTTCCTTTGGAAAAGGAACAACAAAAACACAAAAATGTTGTTCCTTTGAAAAAGGAACAACAGAAACACAAAAACGATGTTCCTTTGGAAAAGGACTAGCAGAAACACAAAAATGTTGTTCCTTTGGAAAAGGAACAGCAAAAACACACAAATGCTATTCCTTTGGAAAAAGAACAGCAAAAAATACACAAATGTCGTTTCTTTGGAAAAGGAACAGAAAAAATCCAAAAATGTTGTTCCTTTGGAAAAGGAACAACAAAAACGCACAAGTGCCGTTCCTTTGGAAAAGGAACAGCAGAAATCAAAAATGTTGTTTCTTTAGAAAAGGAACAACAAAAAGACACTAATGCCTTCCCTTTGGAGAAGGAACAACAGTAACAACAAAATGTTGTTTCAAAGATATGTAGACATATAACTCAAAAAATTATGTACAAACTGTAAAGAAAAGTAAATTCATTAATGAATTATAGGTGAGGAAGATTTCTCTTCCTCCCCCAATATCTCCATATCTAAATCTTGGCGTAGCTGTTGACAGAAGGACTCCCGAGTGAGTGGTTTGCGATAGAGATGAACTCGGTGGCCATTTGCCTTGAAGGCATATCCAGAACCATCAATAGTGATTATAGTAAGGGTACCATTGTCATGTACCTTCTGGATTTCATATGGTCCAAACCAATGAGTCTGGAGTTTCCCGGGGAAGTCCTGAAACCTGGAGTAGTACAAAAGAGCCTAGTCTCCTTCGTGGAAGACTTTATTTCTAATGAGAGCATCATGCCATTTAGCTCTCTACTGCTAGATCAGAGCAGTGTTTTGAAGTGCAGAGAGCCTAATTTTATCCAGCTCATTGATTTGTCATAGTCGATTAATCTGTGCCTCAGTTAGGTCTAAGCCAACTTCCTGTGTTGTTCGTAATGTTTGGATTTCAAATTCTATAGGGAAAATGGGTTGTTTTAAAAGCACTAGCTGATAAGGTGAGTAACCAGTGGTACTCCTCCATGTTGTTCTATAAGCCCACAGTGCTTTAGGTAAGCTGGCAGCCCAATCACGTCTATGTGATGCAACAATTTTCATTAAGATTGTTTCTATTATTTTATTGCTGCTTTCTACTTGCCCATTTGCTTGTGGGTGGTATGGAGTAGTGATTTTATGTTGGACATGATAGTTGTTGAGTGTTGCAGCTATTCTGTTTCCAGCAAACTATGGTCCACCGTTTGTAATTATCTCTCTTGGGATGCCATAACGTACAAATATATGGAACAGGAACTGTATGAAAGAGTCCTCTATGGCTCTTGGCAATGCCTCTGCTTCAACCCACTTGGTGACATATTCTGTTGCCACCAAAATATATGTTTTTTGGTTTTTTGCTGGGTTGATTGGTCTGATGAAATCAAGAGCCCATCGCTTTAATGGTTCGATAACTAGCTGTGGTTTCAGAGGCATCTCATCAGACTGATTAGGGCGTCCCGCTCTTTGGCAACTGTCACAGGCTTGGACAAACTTCTTTGCATCTTTGAAAATCGTGGGCCAATAATACCCTGTTTGTAGTACTTTATGTCCAGTTCTGCGATCAACGAAATGTCGACCACATGGTTGGTCATGGTAGGCTTTCAAAATGTCAAATATTTCATCTTCCCGAACACATCTTCTGATATGCATGTCTGCCCCTGTATGAAACAAATAGCCCCTAATCCAAGAAAATCTAGTACTTCGCTGAACAATCTATTGTCACTCATTAGGGGTTAGATGCTTTCATAACTTACCTACTGCTAGGTAATTGGAAACATCAGCATACCAAGGTGTTTGAACAGCCACAACAAACAGATGCTCATCCGGAAATTGATCTTCAACTGTTGTTGCATCAACTGGCTTTGGCATTCTTGAGAGGAAATCAGCTACTGGATTTTTTTTTCCAGGTCGATCCTTGATTGTAACATCAAATTCCTGCAATAAAATCAGCCATCTAGTTATTTTTCCATTTGTGATAGGCTTGTTTGCTAAATATTTTATAGCAGAATGTCTGTGTACAAGACAACAGGATATCCAGTAATGTAATGTCTGAACTTATTGACAGCATGTATTATGGCTAGAAATTTTTTTCAGTAACAGTGTAGTTTAATTCAGCAGGGGATAAATTTTTGCTAATGTAATAAATTGCATATGGTTTTCTATCCTTTTCCTGCCCAAGGACTGCTCCAATGGCTATGTCTGAGGCATCAGATGATATATGGAATGGAAAATCCCAATTTGGTCCTCGAAGGACTGGGGCTATGTATACGAGCTTCTTCAGATCCTTGAAAGCACGTTCACATTTTTCTGTCCAAAGAAAATCAACGTTACCAGTTAGTGCATACAAAGGTGCAGTAATACGTGAATAATGTTCTATAAACCTTCTGTAATAACCAGAAAATCCAAGAAAGCTACGTACCTCTATTTGAGTGGTGGGAGTAGGAATGAGAAGAAGTATTTGGATTTTGGCTGGGTCTACCTAAATGCTACCTGCTGAAATATAGTGTCCTAAAATAAGTTCTTCCGTCATCATCATATAACATTTTTCATGGCTTAAACAAAGCCTGGTAGCAATGCAATGTTGTAGGACATTTTCTAGTGTATCCAGTGCTGGATCAAACTCATCTCCGTATGGAGTAAAGTCATCAATATATACTTCGAGTTCTTCATTTATTAGGTCTGCAAAAATGCTAAGGATAGCCCTTTGGAATGTGGTAGGGGCATTGCATAAGCAAAAAGGTAAAACTCGATAGGAAAATGTTCCTCAAGGACAAGTAAAAGTAGTTTTGTCTTGGTCTTCAGGGGCAATCTGTATTTGATTGTACCCACTGAAGCCATCGAGGAAAGAAAAGAATTTCTTTCCTACCAAAGTGTCTAATACTTGGTCGATGAATGGGAGAGGGAAGTGGTCTTTTTGTGTTGCTTTATTTAGTTCCCTGTAGTCCACACAGATTCTCCATTTCCCATTCTTTTTTGGTACCACCACAAGCGGGGAGACCCATTTACTATCAGAGATAGGGTAGATAAAATTAAAATCTAAAAGTTTTTGAAGTTTAGCTTTTACCACATATTTTAGATGAGGATTTAGTCTTCTCTGAGGCTGTTGAACAGGTCTTGCATCTTTTTCTATGAAAATGTGGTGTGTACATAACTGGGGGTCAAGTCCTTTCATATTAGGGTAGTCCCATGCAAATGCTTCTTTATATTTCCTTAGCACATGGATGAGCTTTGTTTCTTGTTCAGATGTGAGGTTGGCATTAATGTTTAAGGTTTTTCCAGGTTCAATTTCCACAATTTTACTATTTGCAATAGAGGTGACAGGGATTGTATGATCATGTGTATCTTTCAAAGGATCTTCTTCTAATTCGTTATCCAATGCTGCTTTTATCATATGACATTGCGTGCGAAATGTGAGTTCAGTTTGACTAATGAAATTATTGATGGCATCATCTTCTGTTTGGTCTTTGAACTCAAGTGCTTCTTGTATAGTTAATGGAGATCTAATGTTATCAGTAAGATATGATACAGGGTGCCTATTAGTTTTGACTATTGTGACACTTGGCTACGCTGGGGGGTATAGAACTAAGTTCTTGATATCAGTTCCCCTGGTTATGATCATATTTCCTTGCCGGCAACCAATATAGGCATCGGCAGTGGCGAGCCAAGGTCTTCCTAAAATCAATGGATATCCATCAAGTCGGGTTTTGGGATTTATTATCAAAAAATCGGTTGGATATTCCCAGGAATCAACAGAGACCATGACATCATGTAGTATGCCCTCTAGCCTAACCACAGATCGGTCAGCCAATTCTAACAAAGTAGAGGTGGGTTCTACAGATGTAATTCCTTGCTTTTGGCAAGTAGTGGTTGTTAAGATATTGATTGCAGCTCTGAGATCAACTAAGGCATTGGGCATGGTTTGACCAAAAATTTGGACAGTTTCTATTGGGTTTCCTGGGTCTTCGTATTTAATGGGTGTTTCTTTTCCTGATAACAAGTCAGATAGAGTGCCGACTACTTGGACTCTTGGATTATTTTTTATATTCCTCCTTGGTCTTTTTATGCACAATTCTTTGATAGTTTTTGCATATATCGGGATGTCTTGAATGGCTTGGAGGAATGGAATTTTTATGTACAAATTTTGTAATTCTCCCAGAATGTCAAAATCAAGTTGTTGTATGGGTCGAGGTATGACTAATCATTCTGGGAACGGAGAAGAGGATGTGGTTGCTTGATTATGAGTTTACTGTTTATTCACATCCTCTTCATGTGACAAATGTTCTCTGGGTAACTGATCTTCAATCTGAACTGTCTTATCTCCCTCGATTTGAATAATATGCCTAGATCTTAACTGAAGATCATTACCCTCCCTCAGATTGGCTCCTACTTCTGGTGTTTCTATGATTTGGAGAGATTGGACCAGTCTGTTATTTGGTTTGGGGTTGGGTTGGGCTGGGAGTTGCGGTCTCAGATTAGACTGGCGATTTTGTTGTAAAGCTGGACGTGTAGGTTGAGGGAGAGGAATAGTTCCTACTGGCTGATACATTGGTCTCTGCTAGTTTGTTTGTCAAGCTGAGCTTTGTGAAGTAGGGGGAGTCCATTGTGGTGGGTATGGGTTTTTTAGCCAATATAGTGGGGTATAAGGATGGTTCGGGCAATCACATTGGCTTGCCTGATTCAGCCACGGGTTTGAGGAAGGAAACGACTGTGGTGACCAGTTTGGAAATGGGGGCTGGAATTGACTTTGCCACATATTATACTATTGAGCATTATACTGCGGAGACTAAAAAGAAGAATTTGGGTCTGGAAACATACCAGATTGTCGCGGCTGCCACTAATGGCACTGGTTGAGCAAATACACCAATTCTGGCTCTTCTTCTGCTTCCTTATATACTGCTTTCAGTTCCGGCAATGAGGGGCAGCTTTCCATAGAGTGATCTTTTATACAGATGGCGCATGTTTGGACTGCATCTAGTCGAAACTCCTTATGGCTATGCTTCTTCTTGCATCCGGGACAGAAGATTGCCAAATTCTGTTCTGCCTCCATTTGCTTCTACTTGGCCTGCAAAATATCCGATTGTGTAGTCAGTGTCCCTAGTATATCAGTTTTAAAATTTTCTAATAAATTTCCAATTTCCACACGCGTTACTCCTTTTGACGAGATTTTATTATCTCTTACAAACCGATCATGTTATGCCGGTTTTACTCATGTGCTGCCTCTCGAGCTCCTGATACATAAATCAATAATGTCAGCAAAAATTTCTTGATAAATATCCCCTTTCCCATGATGTTTAATGTTTTTATCCATTGTTCCTTCTTTCCCCTTATTAATGATGTTTTCAACACGTTATCAGGTAAAGGTAGTGATGCATAGGGAGATCTTTGTAGATTATATTGGAAACGTTCCACATACTCCTCTAATGTTTCGTTTGGTCTAGCTATCATCTGGAATATTTCATCTTTCAGTTCTCTAGACCTGTAATAGTCCTGATATTTTTTTAGAAAAGATTCTTTCATTTGCTCCCAGTTATTTATAACCCCACCACCTAATCCCATAAACCATCTTAAAGCAGCCCCTTTTAGTGTAGAGGGAAACACTTTCAGTTTCTGGGGGTCAGTGGTGTAATCATATCCCCTACACAGTACATCAAATTCAAATAAAAATGCATCCGGGTCGTCTGATGTAAGCCCGTGGAATGTAGGGATATGTTGAAGAGGGATTGCTTTCATGGGTGCATTTGCTGCAGAATCCTCTATGGGGTATGGTAATGTAGAGGTTTGGGTGTTTGGCTGGTTTTGAGCCACTGGGTCAAATATATGCCAATAACCTTCTGGGATATCTAGGAGGGTATTCCTAGGTTGAGAGGGAATGGCTTTGACAGGAATAGTTATAATAGCACTTCCTCTATCTGGGACTATTGACTGAGGAGATTGGGTTTTTTCAATGGTGATTTTTGCAGCACTTCCTTTGTCTAGGTTGTTCAATGGCTGAGTTTCCTTAAGAGGAGATCTCGGTTCCTCGGTTTCCCTTGTCTCTCCTCCTCCTTCCCAAAGATTACTGAAATTCCCTTCCTGCAATAGCTCTGGAGTAGAATTTTCAATTTCTTGAAAGTCCTGCTCTTCAGTTTGACTATGCACCTTAGCAAAGGCTACAGATGGTGAACTTGTGGCCTGAAGGGAGCTAGTAGGCTGTTTAGAAATAACTTTCTTGGGTCCTACTGAGGGCTAAGATTCGGCTTTCTTATAGATTTCGTCTATGAACGTTGATCGGCCAAGGGTCACCGGCCTCTTAGCTTTTTCTGGCTTTGGTAGAGGTTTGAATTTTTTTTTTGGCTTTTTCCTGCTTAGTCATGCACTCAAATTAACTACTAAATCCTACTTAAACAAACAGCAGCAAATCTGTAGGAAAGCAAGCAAAGGAGCGGGGCTTTTACATGCTCCACACATAGGTTCTTACCTTTCATTTTCAAAACCCAATTCTTCCCTAGCAGGTTCATACACTACTCTGAGAAAAAGAACAAATGGCTACACTCTTTATTGGGCAACGACGCCAAAATGTGGAGCTATAAAAAGGGTCTCTTTCACCTCTAGTTACCTCACATTAATATGTCAATCTGGGAACGTTTTTCTATTTCAAAGAGTGTCTTAGTCTGAGGCTTATCATTTTCCAGAGTAATGCTAGTAGCACAGTGTTTGAAAATACAAGAGTAAATGGATGCGTGCTTACAACTTAACTACTTCAAAAGACTAAATCACACATTCTGATATCAAGAAATTTATCAGTCAAGGGTTCAGTAGTAATAACCCATCCCTTTAGAAACTGATGGAAAAGAAATCAGAGAACAGATCGGGGGTCTGGGAGCCGGACAACAGATGCCAATGCTCAATACAGCCTGAGATCGTCCTTCACACCAATAACAAGAAATGGAACGACAAAGAAATCGAACAGCAACCTCGAAATAGAACGACAATTCTAAAATGGAACAACAAATCTAAAATGGAACAACAAGTCTGAAATGGAACAGCAAGTCTAAAATGGGACAGCAATTTAGAAATGGAACAACAATTCAGAAATGGAACAACAATCAAAGAATAGAGCAGTAACTAAGTTTAACAAGCCATAAATCTATCAAATCATTTGCATTAGTCATCACCAAACATCAATCCTTCACTCTAAAGATGTACACACAAATGGAATAGCACTGCTTACGGATACATGATGGAATAGCACTGAAAATCATATCAACACAACATGCTCAAATAGTAATCTGATTCAGTTGTCACTTTGATTAGAATGAATATGATTGCATCTCAAGATAGAACAACAATATTCAAGAATCCAATAATCACATAGAACAGAGCTTCCAAGATGAATTCTATAATGTTAAGGCACAATCGCATAACACAAAAACTCTGTAATGGAACAACAGTATCCTATAGAAACTAACCGTATTATATCAACACCTAAAGGAATAGTAATATGATGCAGCATCAATACAACACTTTTGTTTTCAGAAACATTAATGGATTAAACACGACCGAGCATGTGACATAAACTTTATAAAACACGTCAGATTACCAGATCACATTGATAAGAAAACCACATAGAAACCATGCGTAATGGTACAAGAACAAGTGTCCTCTAGGGCCGAGTCCTTAGCCTCCAGGGGTACACCACTTGAAGTTATTCCAGGATCAAAGATAAAAGAGTAACCTGTTGAAAATAATACTAAGAGGGGGGGTGAATCAGTATTATCTAGTCCTTTTAACAATTCTTCCTTATTTATACTTTGAATTATTTTTGCATATTAGTACCATAAACAATGAGCATGAACAAAAAAAACAGACAGTCACGTCAAAGAACACCAGATATAAGGTGGAAACCCAATGTGGGTGAAAACCACCTGCTGCAATATGTCTCTATCTTCTTTCAAATTAGAAACTCCTTTTACATGGTCTTGTACTGGTGCAGTCCTTTACCAGTACGCAGGCTGCAACCTGCAGAGAGCTACAACTCTCTCTCGTTTTCCAGTCTCTCCTGGAAGGGAGCTACAACCCCCTACTTCTTTTCTTTCAAGGACCACTTTTCATAAATTTTCAAAACTGGATCCATAAATATCAAATGATCATCAAGTACCAGTAAGTCACCCAGATAACCAGATCCACAATAATAGAAAACTAAACCCAGAACACCTTCTGTAGCGTCTCCTGTAGCGCCTCCTGTGGCGTCTCCTGCGGTGCCTTCTGTGACGTCTCTTGTGGCGCCTTCTCTGGTGTCTCCTGCGGCACCTTCTGTGGCATCTCCTGCGGCACCTTCTATGGCGTCTCCTGCGGCGTCTCCTGCGGCGCCTCCTATGGCGTCTCCTGCGGTGCCTTCTGTGACGTCTCCTACGGCGCCTTCTGTGGCGTCTCCTGCGGCGCCTTCTGTGGCGTCTCCTGTGGTGCCTTCTGTGGCGTCTCCTGTGGCACCTTCTGTGGCGTCTCCTGTGGCGCCTTCTACGGCGTCTCCTGTGGCGCCTTCTGTGGAGTCTCCTGCGGCGCCTCCTGCGGCGCCTCCTGCGATGTCTCCTGCGGCGCCTCCTGCGGCGTCTCCTGCGGCGCCTCCTGCGGTGCCTTCGAACTTCCGCAGCTGCAGCGCTCGAGAGATCACCCTTCACAGATTCGCTTTCCACTTCACTTTCAAATAGATCGAGCTTTTGAAACAATAACCCAATATTTCAGATCTTAAGATATTCAACCCAAAAGCATACACAAGCCAAATGATCTCCTTTGCTTTATATAGGCAAGCTCTTCCTCAAATCATGGACAAATACCACGAGCCAAAACCATAACAAACCAATACCATCAACTCAATACTAGGGATCAACACGTC